>VJWM01000025.1:3000000-3254996 GCA_010909165.1 Anthoceros angustus
CTACATCTTGGTCTTGTGACAACAGATGGCGCAAACCTTGAGCTCAAAGATCCCCCCGGAGGTGCAGACCGTGGCTGGTCAGTTAGAAAGTTTGCGAAAGTAGGGATAGCCATGGAGGTCCTTAGACCAAGCTGTGGAGTTGTATCACCAGGAACATAGTCCATGTGACCATGCAGGGGGCTGCACACTGGTATTCTCTGATCACCTGACATACTCAGTGATGCTACTGGTTCTGACCTTCCCAAGCTAGAGGTCAATCTCTGAGGGGCTCCTCCAGCAGGAACTGAGACATTATAGGTACTTCGGACATAACTTGCCAGTGAGTCCAACCGTGAATCCTGAATGCCAGTTAACTGTGCCAGCGTTGGCTGCTGATCCAGTAAATATTTCATCTGTCGGGTGAACAGTTTCAGACGGTTAGTGCAGGTGGCCCACTCAAACGATCACGTGGGGAAATAAAGAGCAAAATTACAGAACACGACAACCAGAATTACAGATCACTTTGAACAAACTCTGTGCACAAAGCCGCAAATCAGAAATACCTTCTTAATCAATTCAGCACCCATAGCCTTTGATTTCTCTGATTGCCAAAAGTACGTAATCTCCCCTTCATGTAACTTCAGGATGAAAGTCCTCCCTGATGAATCAGCAGGCAGTTCCTCCAAGGCAAGGGAGACAGGTTCCGAGTTTGGGCTGACGACTGCAAGTCTCTCCAGTACTCCGTCATCACCGACATAGGACAGCCGTAACTCCGAGCACGGAAGCATGGTCAAGCTCAAATAGCCCCTGGAAGCAAGCACCAGAAACATCAATGGAAAGGATTGTACGATTCATGCAGACAACACGAACCAAAATATCCCAACATGACAAGAAAAAGTACTATGGTGTCAAAATAGAACGGAGAAGATAAAAGGATTGCCACACACCTTGTATCCGTTGGCTGCAGGGTTCGTCCATGGCGCAGAACCTTGCCCACCCTTACTGAGACAAGAGGAGCACACAAACAGCGGGCCAGTTGCTCCAGCTCACATTGTTGGAAGTGCTGTCAACAAGAAGGTCAACATGGTTAGAAGCTACCTGGGGAATGCATTCCAGTTTCAGGGAAAAATTTCAAGTATTTCGATTCACTTCCGGCAGTGGCGGCTGATGACAGCATGAAAGATGACGGGGGCACAATTTGACAGGAAGATTCGGACTTGCAATTAATTACTGTTTCCTGACGTCCCATAATTGGAAGCACAACCGTTCCGGCCAGAGATATCAACCCTGATCCATACCTGCCACAGAGAGGGGGTGTTTGCAAATTTCTTTGATCCATACCAGGCAAAGAGCTGCGTCTGTCAACTAGCCAGAAATAGGAATCTCATCTCATCGACTATACTTGAACATTCAGTGCAGGACAACTCAAATGCAAGAAATGGCCATCATCCAACAAGTGCTGGATCTCAAAATCAAATCATGCCAAATCCATAAGCACCAACCATGCAAAAGCTAGGAAAAGCGAAAGTATGACTACACCCCCGTCTTGCAACGAGACATGTCCCTGAACATCTCTCCCTGAACCAGACAGACAACACAGCCCTTGCCTTCGAATGCTCCAAACAAGCGCGCTAGCCGCGGCAGGCTACCAGCCATGGGATGGAGCCAGAAGAGAGAAAACACAGACCTGCCCAAGATGAGTTAACAGGGGGCCGTCAGACCCCAAGCACGACACATTCCACCGCAGCAACGGGTGTAAGCGCTCATCTTCGCGGCAGGCTCCCAGTACTTGCAGATCCAGAGCCTGCATCCAGCTGCGCGGTCCATCTTCCCTCTCACGGGCCTGCTGCATAACCACGTCCAACTCTCTTCCACCACTCAAAATATCACTCAAAAGGCCATCCCCTTCCAAGCCGCTACCAGGATCCGCCTCCACCGCACCCGCCACCCCGACCGAGACACTCCTTCTATTGTAATCGCTTCCCACGTCAATCCCACCCGTCCGCTCACCCCGCCCCATACAGGACGCGTAACACGCTTCCACCGGCTGGCAGAACTGGTAATTCACACCCTGCGAGGAAGCGATCGCCAGGGCCACCTCTGCGGGCCGGATTGGAGGAAAGAAGGCATAGGAAACCTCAATTTGCAGCGACGTAACCGCCGAGGCGGCAGCAGCCAAGGACGCATCCGGCACCGGTAACTGCACCTCCACCAGGCTAGAGCCAGTCAGAAAAGACTGCAGCTGCGCAACGCTGCCAACCTGCTCCTGCTCCTGCTCCTGTTCCAGCAAGCCAGCTTCAGCATGCCCGTCCCCGGGCCCTTGCTCCCCTAAGATGCGGTGATCCACAGCGCCATCCTCCGCCTGTTTCACCGCGTCTTGGTTGCCCTGACCTTCCCCCACTCCTGCTCTTTTCTCTGATACCATTGCATCAGCTTCCTCTCGATTTGCGCTCCGCCACCATGGCGCCGCCTCACCTCTGCAACAGGAGGCACACGCACACGAAAACCCTTTCGTGAGACTCCGGTAATCGCAACACCGGCAGCGATCAGTCTTCGATTTGCTCTCAAATTCGCATCTCGACACGAGCGTCGTCCCAGGAATTTTCCATCAACCCAGGCTTGCAAAGCACGATTCGGCCTTGCACCGTGTGGAAGTGAAACAAGAGACGAGGGTTTGGGGGGATCCGTCGAGCTCTTACACCCATTCCATAATATAGTATGAAATGCGCCAGGAGCGACAGGTGGCCAGGCACTGCAGGCCCAGCTCATAGCCGGGCTCTCTCCCCTCTCCACTTCTTGCACTGGGTTGGCCGGTTCACACATGCTCACAGCTCCTAGGGCTTTGTTAGGGAGCTCCGTATCCAAATTGGAAATAACTCTACATCGATAGACTTGTAGTTACTTCATTATCAGGTCTGGTCTTCAATGTTATCATGAATTTATGTGAAAGTTATAAATAAGATGAGAGTTATAAAAACAGAAAAGAGGCAGGGTTTTTAAAATATTAGAATCTAGAGCACATATGACATTGATATTGATTCTATAATTAGAGAATAATATAATTATAGCTTTATATAATATTAATGTATATATATTTATACTATTCCCTATAAAAAATTGACCACCTAATATCGTTATAACAAGACCAGATAGTGAGAGCATCAATACTACTTGCCTGGCCAAGTTTGGATTATTCTCAATAAAATCTTCTCCCAAAGCTTGCCACAAGCTCAAGTTTGGATTATTCTCAATAAAATCTTGTCCCAAAGCTTGCCACAAGTTCTGGATCTTAGGTGTATGATACTCCGCATATATGTGCCTAGTTCACATTTGGACTTTGCTTTGCATACACATGTAGAGCTGGGCCTGGAATTCAAGGTTGTGCATGCTCTTGTGGAACTTGGAACTGATAATTATTAGTCTAGAATTAGCAATGCTACAACTTGAAACTTGGAACTGATACTTATTAGTCTAGAATTAGCAATGGAACAACTTGAAACTGCTAGTTGAGATTGGGGGTTTGTTATACATTCACATGTTGTAGTATTAAGACAAGCACACAAATTTATTTTAAGTCCACTAAGGATGGACATGCCGCCATGCTCAATTGTCAGGGAAACTTGCTCCATGGTCCGTTCCATTAGGCTACTAGCACCAGAGGCATTTCTCTCTAGGTACTCCATCTGGGTCCCCTTTGCCTGATTCAAATCAAACTATCATACAACTTGTACAAAGGGCATCCACTACCTCTAGGCACCCCATCTAAATACTAACCTAAGCGCAAGGTGTACCATCCAATCTCACTAAGCACCTCATCTAAGTCCTAATCTAAATGCAGGATGCATAACAATGACGTTCCTAAATGTGTGTCCATTGGCTTAAGCCATTAGGCTAATGGACACACATTTATAAGAATTTGGTAATTAAACATGCTGCGCTTAGATCGATACTTAGATGGGGTGCCTAAAAGGAGTAGATGCCCTTGGTGCAAGTAGCTTAGACACACATGGTGCAAGTTGTTAAGTACAAGTCCCATAACGGAAATCCGTCCGGAGTGGACTTAAATAAAATTCTTTCTTCTTCTTCATTAGCGTATACCGTACCTCGAAGGGTGGTTCAACAGGATAATGCCGAAATAATTATTTTTTGAAAAAAACAAGGTTCAACATAAATATTTATATTTTTCAAAAATTCAACATTTATAAAAAATAATTTTATCAAATTTCAACATTTATTAAAATATATAGGTATATATAAAACTAATGGATATGTATAGATCTCCCCTAAATAGACCCTAATTTTCCACACAAACCCTAGTTTCCTTATTTTCGGCATCATAAACTCATAAATTTTTACCTATTCAACATTTTAAGTATAATAATTTCTGGATTTTCAACTTTTACTAATTTTAATTAATTAATGCCGAATCACCCCTTGGGGTACGGGTACTCTTGATGTCCCGTCCGACAACCAGAGAAGATCGTCCTCCGTGATGACGTGGCCTTATAGGCCGTACCCGCAGCCCTCTATGGCCATCGGCCCATCGGGTATCCATGGGAAAGTTAGCTATCGATGTGCCGGCCGCCATGAGACGCTGTGTGTATGTATATATGTGGACGGATTCGTCCGACACGCGACACGGTGTAAGCTTCGATTCTTGTCCTTTTCCGGTGAGGAAATGGGATTTGGATGAATGGGAGAGCTGGTTGTGATATGGAAGCAGCTGGGGAAGGTCCTGCTTGCTGAGGGTCGGGTCCGTCAAATTTCTTGGAAGGGGGGAGATGCAACAGCTCATCCACTTGGGGAGAAGTTTGATTTGAACCAGGCAACCGGACAAGGTCCTGCTTGTTGAGACATCTGTGTGAGCTAAGGCTTCCAGTTTCGACTTCCTGTCACGAAAAAATGGCTGGACAGTTAAGGCAGGTAGAATTCCGTTCGAAGTGTGGCTGTGTGAGCTTCCAATGTCTCTAGGCTTGGCTTGAGGACTCCGATTAAAGAAGTGACTGATGAAGCAGGTCGTTTGTTTGAAGGATTACTTACTGTGTAGGCTTGGGCTCTCGACTTCCTACAAGGCTGTAAACAACTCCAAGAAAAAAAGAAAGGCCAAACTGATGAAGCAGGTCACCAGTCTTCAGGAAGGATGTGCGACACGTCGTCATACGAGACCAACAGAAGCAAGAGAACGTCATACGTCAACGGCAACAGGAACGTTAAAAGAATGGCCAATCTGATGAAGCAGGTCATCCGTTCGAAGGCTTGGCTGCAGGTGTGAGCTTTCAGTATCGACCTTCTGTGGAAGTCGGATTCGAAGGAAAGCCGAAATGGAGCAGAAGGAGGAAGGCAAAGCCCTGAATGCATATGGTGAGCTCAGTATCCGTTTCAAGGTTCGCGTGCCATACAGACGCCAAGCTCATCAGTGAGATTCTGAATCTTTGATTTCAAAAACGCAACAAGCAACAGTCTGAACAATGAACAAAAGGCAACAGGCAACAGTCTGAAGTTCCAACTCCTGCACACTGCTGGATTCAGATAGAGACCTGTGTGAGCTTCCATTCTCGACTTCCCGTGATCAAGAAGTCGGACAACAAGAATGATTTCGCGAGCGGATGACGCAGGTATCCGATCCAACCGCTCATCGCTTGAGAAGAGTAGGAGGAAACTAGGGTTGATCTCAACAAGACAAGTTGAGAGCCAAGGTTTACAACAGGAACGCCATGTCCAGGAATCGAAGCTTGCACATCTTTGCTTACAAATGTAGTAGGTATGTGATCATCCTCTTCTTTCTTGGAACATACATACAAGCATGTGCAGCTCAGGCGATGGTTCTTGAAATCCAAGATACAGACGTTGTCCAGAATTGAAGCTCTCAGAGCGGTGCCAGCAGTTGGTGCATTCATGACTTCAAACCCTAGGCTAAGAGCTAGCTGTTTTGGAAAGCAGTAACCACAGTGGCGGCCTCTCCACATTGCTTCAAGAAAATGCTGTGTGTTGTGTGTGCGCTTCTTCACAGTACTGATGAGTAGGTATGTGTGTGTCTGCAGTGCCTACCGGTTTCTTCATTGAGTGCAGGAAGAAGGGATGTAAAAGAATGTTGCCGCTGCCGAAAGAATGTTTGCTGCTGCCGAAAGAATGTTTGCTGCTGCTGCTTCAAGAAGAGGAAGAAGCAGAAGAAGATGTCTCGGAAGCAGAGCGCTGGCTGGCTGTCTGGAGTGGCGATGGTGCAGCTAATAGTCATCGACGGGCCTGCCAGCCATGGTGTAGGCGGGGCCGTGGGGGCCTTTGAAGGGAGAGTAGGCGCCTGGGCCGGGAGTGTCCTCCTTGTTGTGGTCGTGGTTCCTGGCGCCGAGGCTGAAGGCGGGGGCGGAGCCGGGAGGAGCCTCGTAGGCGCCGGGGCCGGGGGTCTTCTCGCCGCGCCAGGGGTTGTACCTGCGGCCCATGGAGAAGGCGCCGGGGGAGGGCTTAGTGAGCGCCACCCGGGGGTTGTACTCGCTCGGGCCAGGCGTCTTGGAGGCGTGGGAGTGGTCGTTGCGGCCTGCCATGGAGTAAGCTGGCATGTCGGAGTCGTCTTGGACAGAGTAGGCGCCAGGGCCCGGGGTGTCGCTCCCCATGTGGCCCGTAGGCCTCCCGGCCATGGAGTAAGCAGGGCCTCCTCTCCGGGCGCGGGTGTCGTAGGTGCCGGGCCCCGGCGAGCAGTCGTCGCGGTGGTTCTTCCCGCGGCCGGCCATGGAGAAGGCGATGCCCTTGCTGTGGCGCGGGGAGTAGGCGCCGGGCCCGGGCACGTCGCTGTCCGCCTTGAGCTTGGTGCGGATACGCAGGCTGTATGCGGGAGCTGAGGACTTCCTGTCAGGGTTGTAGGCGCCGGGCCGGGCATGTCGTCCCCGACGTGGTCCCCGACGCGGCCCGCCAGGAGAAGGCGGGCGCGCTCCGGGCCGCCTCGTACGCCCCAGGCCCGGCGTGATGGAGGTGTTGCTGGCTCGAGGGCGGGTGCGCATGGAGTAGGCCGGGCCGTCACGGCAGCCCTTGAGTGTAGGCGCCGGGCCCGCACGCCGCTCCTGTAGCCTTGGCTCCTGCTGCTGGTGCCCATGGAAGGCCGGGGCGCGTCCTTCGTGCAGTGGTCGTTGGCGGAGTAGGCTCCCGGGCCCGGCGCCCGCTGTGAGAGATTCACCACCGTCCGCCCGGACATGGTGTAGGCCGGGCCCCTCCCGGGCCGCGTGGGGGAGTATGTCCCCGGCCCCGGCTGCGAGATGTCGTTCCTCGACCCGATCTTGCCTGCCATGCTGTATGCCGGGGGGGAGGTGCGCACCGCCATGATGTTAGCGTGGTAGGCCCCAGGGCCCGGGGTTCTCTCTCGGCGAGGCATTGTTTGATTTCTCTTGCTCTCGCTTGGTGGTGCTGTTCCTGTTTTTGCTTTGCCTCTAGATCGCTGCCTCTGCTTCTGACCTCGCTGTTGTTTGTTGCAAGGATTTTGCAGATGTCAGGAGCAGGAGGAGCGCGTCATGAGTGGGAGGGAAGGATGCTTCTGCTTGTTGATGGGGTGTGGTGTATTGCGGCTCTTGTTGTGGGGCTGAGGGACAAGGTGATGTCATGTCTCCCATCTCCAGGGGGACGCGCACCTGGGGATGGGACTGGAGTTCCCGCCATGGAGTTGTTGGGTTGCTGCACATGCATTTGCACCGCTGCCTGGATGCCTGCTTGCATTCCTCGCACGCAGGCGAGGGTGGTGCTGGTGCTGCGGGCGGTGGATGAAGGGGCCTGGATGGAGCATGCTGCTGATGATTCAGTTGAATCAGTTGCAACCGACTTGTGGACTGAAGGGCAGGCTGGTGCCTCGAAGCGCCGCAGGGGAGAGGAGATGCCATGTGAGATCACCCCCGTCTGCTGTTTCGGGTTTTCACATTGCCAATCCTGGCCTGGGGCTTCGCTTGGTCGGGTTTTTGCGTTCGTCTATGTATGTACTTGGCCTACTCTGTGTATAGACATTCGGAGCTAGGGCTAGCTAGGGTTTCCTGTTCACTTGTCACTTCGGGCTTCCTTCTGCCTCACTGCCACGCAAGGGAAGCATAATAAGGTAGTGTGGACGAGGAAGGAAGCACTTTGCACGCCCATAGAGTGGAGGCAAGCTCACGTCTTTCCTCCTCCTGCCTGATTGCAGGTAGCGAAAATTGCCCTGGACTAGGTGGCATGTAGCCGTTTATGGTCCTTTCACTTCGAACTTCCTCAATGAGCGGAGCCTGGAGTACACAGCAAGCCCCCAAACCCAAAATTGGGGTAGGAACGAAAGTAAAGAGTGCAGTGGATAGCAGGAATGGAGAAAACTCTAAGAGCAAGCAGCAGGCAAGGCTGTCTAACACCCTGCCTACAACTCCTTCGCTTTGTCTTGCTCCGCGGAGTGGAGCTTGAGGTAGTAGGCCGCTGCCAGCAGGGCCAGGGGCAGTGCAATCTGAAACACCTTCCAGAACCATCCAGAATCCGACGCTTTGCTTAGCTCAGGGGCCTTGGGTTTGGGTGCTACTGGAGCAACAGCCTCCTCTGCCTCGCCAACCAAAAACTCTGCCAGTTGCTCCCTTGCTGCCACGCTGTGGCCGATGTCTTCGAACTCATCCGTTGCATCTTTGCCTGCAACCAAGCACATATTTCCAGCCAAATTATGAACTTCCCTCAATCCACGGCAACCGCTCCGGACGGGAATGCGGAGCAGGAGGGAGACAGAGAAGCACAGCAACCAAGCCTACTGAGGAGCCAGAATCTCACCGGCGCTCTCCACCAAAACCTCTTCCCCTCCCGGATGCTCCTCCAGAAACTTGGTCACGTTATAAACCTGGGAACACCGATGCAGCAGCAACAGATGAGCACCCTCAACTCCTCCAGATCTCCTCTCCACGGCCTACTGTCACGTTAGCGACGTACCTTGCCATGGACGATGAACCAACAGTCCTCCCTGCTGGTATGCCGGGCAACCTCAGCCAACGAGATTCTGGACGCCATCCCTGTCTCGCCTCCTCTCCAGCCAAAGGAGGCTGAAGAAGACGAGAGAAAAGCCTAAATTGACGACGTCCCGGAAAGGAAACCCCTCTACACCGCACCAGGCTCGAAATGGCACATTCCAAGGCTCAAAACGGGCGTTCCACGCTCTCCAGATCCAGATCCGTTGTATGCTCGGAGGAAGGCCTAATAGGCAAAGCAGACGAGTGAACTGGACGAACGGCCTCTCAAGGCTGGTAGGTAGATTCCAGGTAGAAAGAGAGAGAATCGATTGAGACTCGACACTGGGATCACGTTCTTCTGTCATAACCAGCCGGAACGGAAGTTTCAAGGATACTGCCTGCGGTGCACCCGGCATCTTCGTAGACGGAGATTCCGTGCAATGGACCAGTACCTGCCGCGTAGCCGGCACTCGCCCCCAGTTCACCGGCACGCCGCACCGACAGCAACCAACAACCGTGGCTACTCAACAATCGGCAGCAAATTAGAAACCCCCCACCAGTCAAACACAGTCGGCCACCGGCAAAAAGTAAGCTACAACTGCTGTATCTTCATGCAGCGTCTGTACAGATAGGAACAGGAAGACCCGTGAGGAGACTCATCAACCGATGTCCATGGAACTACTGTCAGTGGCTACGCTAATAACTCTGTTCCGATATCTGCGAGCTGCTCTATCCCTCTCCGCACCCTTGTCCAGGTCTTCCATCGTGTCAGACTCCTCCACCTCTCCATGCAACCGGGGCTGCTCCTGTCCTGGCTCCTCAGAAAGATGAGATGCAACCTGCACGAGGGGGGGCTTGCCACCGTCGCTTCCCTCCCGCTTCCTGTCATACAGTGGGTCTGACGAGGGAGTAGTGGTCTTGGGAGCCGTGGCCTTTGCCCTGGCGATGAACATGAGGGACTTGGGAAGCTGTGCACCAGGCTCGGGCTCGGGCTCTGCCTGGTGTTGCGGGGCTCTGGTAAGCTGGACATCCTGAAGGGCTGCTCTGTTGGTGCTCTCCTCGTCCTCATCACTCCAGTCTAGGCTGTAGCACATGTACTTTGAGGGGTTCCTCACATGGTCAGGGACCTTGCTGTACCTGTCTCTGGGTGGTAGACCGTCCTTCAACCTCAGTAACCCGAGCTCACGGGAGCTGGCCTTCTCCTCATCCACTGCAAATCTGACGTTCGTCCCCGCCTGGGGCTTCCCAGCCGCGTTACGCATGGCAGAGTCCAAGGAGCTGCTGCTGAGGCGGGGGACCTTGGAGGCCCTCGTAGACAGGTGCTCCTCTTGCCCTACATCCCCATCGGACGCAGGTGCAGCAGATACCCCATCCTCTGCCATGGACGAGAAAGAACGTTTCCCTCCCCCATTCTTAGTTCCAAAATCTTCACCCAAACCGGTCGCTTCATCGAAGGGACTGATGTTTATCTCGTTCGACCAGCCAATGGCTCGATCCAAACCTTCAGCAACTCTGTCGAATTCATCCTCCTCTTCCTGCGAACCACCGTCGCAAAGCCAAGACATAAAACCATACTGAGCTACAATTAGGGTTACAGCCAATCAACGCCAAACAAGGACCCTTTCAACCAGAACATGCAGAATCAGAGCCACCTCACCAACCTCGAAATCAAGTGTGTCGTCCATGCCGATCATCTTCTTGCCGTACTCGAATTCCTGCTCCGGATCCTCTTCACGCCCAACCCCGACCTTCAATTGGTCGCAAGACACGGGCCGTTTCCGCTTTCTGGACCTGCCATCCTGCTCTTCCTGCTCTTCTCCTTCCCCCTCTTCTTCCTCTTCCTCCTCTTCATCGTCCTCCGAGTCCAGATCATTCCGATGCTCAACGAGTACGCCTTCACGGCTGCTGCGAGCCTGTGCCAGGCCACTGACGCTCCAGGCGGGAGCAAGGCCAGCGTCCAGTGCCCCGAACACCTCCCGCACTCTGCTGCTGAAGGAGCTATCCATAGCGCTCGTCTTCCAAATCGCTCACCACTTTCCTACCGTTCCCAAGGGATTTCACCACCACAGGGTGGTCTCTGATAGGACGTTCGGCTGAAACGTTGAAACGCAAATCACGCTTTACTGTAAGCACCTACAGATTTGCCTACCTATACCGGTAATGAAATCCTTTATCATATCTCGGTACCTACATGCCTGTAATGAAATCCTTTGTCATTATATCGGGAGAAGTTACATCGAAAAGGTTCTAACAAATTATCCACGCATCCACCATGTACCCTGGAGGCTGCTCATCACCGACCTTCTCCCTGGGAGACATCTAAGTTTGGTTTACTGATGAGACCAACTACACGGCATTGAAACTGTAATAGGATCGACCGATGCACGTCTCGCCCGGCTGGTTTGCGGTGGCCAACTGAAAGTATCGCAGACCGCATTCGCGAAGATCAGACTTTATGTGCAGCATTAGGTCACAAAGGCCCGCATGGAAGTAGGGACCGCATAGCCTCGAGACAACCCGAAAAACATTCACAAAGTCTCCAACCGTTGCGCTACAATCCTGCCGGGACAGTGAATCGTGAACTGCTCCCGATCTTAAACTGTGTACCGGTTCTTGGCTTGTCTGTCCTGTCTCCTGGCGTCATCCTGTCACATACACAGCTGATCAGGACTGCCGCAAAAACTTCCAAAAGCAATTTCAACTTCATATTGCTTCATAAATATTTCCGAATAAACGCTTGCCACTTACATGGAAGATGAACCCTATCTTCTCACTGAAATCCAAAAGATCCTTCCATTGCTTCGCAATACTCACCTGGTGGACAATAGACAGTCAAGTCATGAAATCCAACCTGACTCTTCTCTCACCGCCAGGCAAAAGTAGGTTTCAGGCAAACAAAGGACATAGCTTAACACACCTGCGCTGTTTCATTCTGAGCATTCTTCGTCCACAAAGCAATTTTGTCTTGCTTGGCCCTCACACTCACAACACACCCGCAGATTTCTTCACCCTCATCAAACTGCTCTCCGATCATAGCCAATAGCTGTCCAATCAAACGCACGATGCATCATCAATAATCTGCTGTCGCGAGAACCATAATCTTCTGTTACCAACCCGACACCTACAACATGGCTGCATTTCCCGCCCCACAAGGAGCACGAACAACACCAAGCCAGCCGGTGCCACCCTACTGCCATCAAACCCTAAATCCACCACGACGTACCGTGTGGAGCCAGAAAGTGTCAAGGTTTGTCTTACTGCTCCTCGGAGCGCTGGCAGTCCACTTGCCTCCGCTAGCACATTTAGGATCCTCCCATTTCGGCTCAATGCCATACTTGAAACAGTGAAAATCGGCGCCCGCAACAAGCCGGCTCGGTTGCAGCATGTTATTGTACAGGCTGCAAAGCGGATCCAACAAACGTCAGAACTGGTGTCTGGACATAGTTCCAGCTGCGGTCACCATCCCAGAGCACGGCATTCAGCAGCCTTACCACCAGAAATCTTCTACCGTGCCGAAGGTGTACACAGGTCGCAGAGACGTTCCCCATGTGCTCTGTTTTTGCTTGCCGTTGGGGTTGTCGAACCAGAAGGTCCATGGTGAGTCGAGAGGATGCTTCTTGGGAGCATCCGGCACTGTAGATAGCTGCGCAGTCGCACCTACAACCTCACCATCTTCCACCTCAGTCTCCGGCTTGCCACTGGCCACGTTCTCGACTTGTGCCTTTGCGACTTCCGCCATGATCGTCCCCGGCAGCAAGTCCCTCCCGCCTGCGAGAACGAGAACTTCTGCAAGTGCTTCCCCCAGATATATAGACTCATTATATACCCGTGGTTAGTTAACTCACCGGGACGAGGTTCACTCTGGTCAGCATGCTTCCCTCTTGCATCAATCCAGCTCCTGCTGGCTATGGCTGCCTGGAGCCTTGAATTGGAGTCACGCCAGTGGCTGCCGGGCCCGTCATGGGGGCACATTTCCTGGACCCAAGAATGCCGTGGGGTAGAAGGTATTCCTGGAAGAGCTCCCTGTCGCATGGCTTGGAGGAGCCAATTGTTGGCAAACATGGAAGCTGCGAGGTGCAGCACCAAGTCTGCAGGGAACGAAAGGGAATTAGTGCCTGGAACCGTGAGCAGGCTGTGCCAGCAGGGCCATGTCACGGAGGCCGTCCAGGCTTTGGGAGTTTTGGTAGAGGCAGAGTGGTTTATTTCCAGGTCTCTATTTTACACAGTCCTGAAGAGATGTGTGGGAAAGAAGGATCTTATTCTGGGTCGCCGCGTCCATGCATTCATTGTGAAAACTGGGTATGAGTCGGATACGTTCCTGGGCAACCACATCCTGAGAATGTATGCTTCTCATGGTATGTGGCAGGAGGCGGTGGATGTGTTCAGCATGGTTGCTGAACCAGATGCCTTCATGTGGACTTCCATGATATCTGCAAATGTTAAACAGGGGCGATACGCAGAGGCCATTCACTTGTATCAGGAGATGCGGAGGTCAAGTGTGAAGCCAGATGGTCATGTGTTTGTGGCAGCCCTTCAGGCTTGTGCAAGGGGATCGGACTTGAAAGCTGGGCAGCAGGTGCATGCTGATATGCTGGCTAGTGGCGTTCAGTCTGATGTGTTTGTTGGTAGTTGCTTGGTGGACATGTATGCAAAATGTGGCAGCTTGGAAGACGCTCGAAGAGTGTTTGAGGGACTTGGTGAGAAAGATGTGGTGATGTGGAATGCGATGATAGCAGGGTATTCTCAGAAGGGCATGGGCCAGGAAGCCCTGCGTCTTTACAGTTCTATGCAAGAAGAAGGTGTGGCTGTCCCTAATTCTGTGACATATATTTCTCTCATGCAGGCTTGTGCGAGTGTGGGCGGCCCAGCGTTGGAGAAGGGGATGCAGCTTCAGACACAAATTTTTGAACAAGGACATCAGGCCAATGTGTTTGTAGCCAGCAGTTTGTTGAACATGTATGCCAAGTGTGGCAGCTTGGAAGACGCTCGGGAAGTGTTTAATGCACTTGTAGAGAAAGATGTGGTGATGTGGAATACTATGATAGCAGGGTATTCCCAGAAGGGAATGGGCCAGGAAGCCCTTCGTCTTTACAGTGATATGCGAGCAGATGGCACGGTGGAACCCAATTGCGGGACATTTGTGTCTCTCCTGCAGGCATGTGCAAGTGTGGGTACCCCAGCGCTGGAGAAGGGGAAGCAGCTTCATGCACAAATCAGAGAACAAGGACACCAAGCTGATGTGTTTGTAAGCAACAGTCTGGTAAACATGTATTCAAAGTGTGGCAGCGTGGAAGACGCCCAGAGAGTGTTTGAGGTACTTGGTCAGAAAGATGTGGGGACGTGGAATGCCATGATATCAGGATATGCCCAGGAGGACATGGGCCACAAAGCACTTTGTCTTTACAGTGCTATGCAAGAAGAAGGAATGGCTGTACCCGACGCCGTAACATTTGTCTGCCTCCTGCAGGCATGTGCAAGTGTGGGCTCCCCAGCTTTGGAGATGGGGAAGCAGCTTCATGCGCAAATCAGAGAACTAGGACATGATGCTGATGTGTTCGTATCCAGCAGTTTGGTGAATATGTACTCAAAGTGTGGTGGCTTGGAAGATGCTCGGAGAGTGTTTGAGGGACTTGATAAAAAAAATGTGGTTACATGGAATGCCATGATATCAGGGTATGCCCAGCTGGGCATGGGCCAGGAAGCACTTTGTCTTTACAGTGTCATGCAAGAAGAGGGCATAGCTGTACCTGATCCTGTGACATTTGTGTGCCTCCTGCAGGCTTGTGCAAGTTTGGGCATGCAAGCTTTGGAGAAGGGGAAGCAGCTTCATGCGGAAATTAGAGACCGAGGACATGAATCTGATGTGTTTCTCGCCAGCAGTTTGGTGAACATGTACGCAAAGCTTGGCAGTTTGGACGAAGCTCAGAGACTGTGGGAGGGACTTGATCGAAAAGATGTGGTGACGTGGAATGCCATGATAGCAGGGTATGTCAAGCAGGGCCAGGGCCAGGAAGCCCTTTCTCTTTACTGTGATATGGAAGAAGGCATGCCTGTACCTGACTCTGTGACATTTGTTTGCCTCCTGCAGGCATGCGCAAATGTGGGCTCCCTGGCGCTGGACAAGGGGAAGCAGCTCCATGCACAAATCAGAGACCAAGGGCATCAGGCAGACGCGTTTGTTGCTAGCAGTCTGGTGAACATGTATGCGAAGTGTGGCAGCTTGGAAGATGCTCAGAGGATGTTTGACGGACTTGGTGAAAAGGATGTTGTGACTTGGAATTCCTTAATTGGTGGGTATTCCCAGCAGGGCATGGGCCAGGAAGCCCTTCGTCTCTACAAGGCTATGCAAGAAGAAGGGATCGCTGAACCTGATCCCATTACATTTGTGTGCCTTCTGCAAGCGTGTGCAAGTGTGGGAAACCCTGCATTGGAGCAGGGAAAGCAACTTCATACACTAATTAGTGAAGAGGGACACGAATCTGATGTTAATGTAGCCAACAGTTTGGTGAACATGTATGCCAAGTGTGGGAGCTTGGAAGATGCTCGGAGAGTGTTTGAGGGACTTGGTCAAAAAGACGTGGTGACGTGGAATGCTATGATATCAGGGTGTTCCCAGCAGGGCATGGGACAGGAGGCCCTTCGTCTTTACAGTGCAATGCAAGAAGAAGGATTGACTGTACCAGATTCTGTGACAATTGTGTGCCTCCTGCAGGGATGTGCGAACTTGGGCTACCCAGGATTGGAGAAGGGGAAGCAGCTGCACACAGTGATTGCAGAACAGGGGCTTCAAGCTGATGTGTTTGTTGCCAGCAGTTTGATCAATATGTATGCAAAGTGTGGCAGCTTAGAAGACGCTCAAAGAGTTTTTGAGGGACAATGCCAGACAAGTGTGGTGATCTGGAATGCCATGATAGCAGGTTATTCCCGGCAAGGGATGGGCCAAGAAGCTCTTCGTCTTTTCAGTGCCATGGAAGAAGAAGGCATTGCCGTGCCAAATGAGGTCACATTTGTGTGCCTCCTGCAAGCTTGTGCACGTGTGGGCACCCCAGCTTTGGAAAAGGGAAAGCAGATTCATGCGCAGATCATAGAGCAAGGATATCAATGTGATGCTTTTTTAGCCAACAGTGTGGTAAATATGTATGCAAAGTGTGGGAGCCTGGAAGATGCTCATAGTGTATTTGAGGAGCATGGGAACAAAGATGTGGTGACATGGAATGCCATGATATCAGGGTGTGTCCAGCAGGGCATGGGGCAGGAAGCCCTGGGTCTTTACAGTGCGATGCAAGAAGACGGCATGTCTGTGCCCGACTCCGTGACATTTGTGTCCCTCCTGCAGGCATGTGCAAGTGTGGGCACCCAAGCTCTGGAGAAGGGTAAGCAGCTTCATGCCGAAATCAGGGAACGAGGATACCATACCAATGTGTCTGTTGGCAACACATTGGTTGACATGTACTCAAAGTGCGGCAGCCTGGAGGACGCTCAGAGAGTGTTTGAGGGGCTTTCTGAAAAAGGTGTGGTGGCTTGGAATGCTTTGATTGCTGGGTATTCCCAGCAGGGCATGGGGCAGGAAGCCCTCTATCTCTACAGTGCTATGCAAGAAGATGCCATGGCTGTACCTGATTCCGCAACATTTGTGCACCTCCTGAAGGCGTGCGCAAATGTGGCAGCTTTGCATCCTGGAAGACACCTCCATGCCCAGATTGAAGAACAAGGGCTCCAAGTTGATGTCGTTGTAGCCAACAGTTTGATAAACATGTATGGAAAGTCTGGGAGCATGGCTGATGCACAGCAGGTGTTTGGTGCATTGCCTGAACGAAGTGTGGTTGCCTGGAATGCGCTTATTGTAGGATACAGCCAGCAAGGAGACAGTGATAAGGTCTTTGACTCGGTTATCAGAATGGGAGAGGATGGCATACAGCCAGATGCCATCACGCTCCTAGGTGTATTAGTGGCATGCAGTCATACTGGTCTGTTGCACAAGGGGCAAGAGTGCTTGGAGTCTATGAGCACACACTACGGCATCACCCCCAGCTTGGAGCACTACAGTTGCGTGGTGGATCTCCTGGGCCGAGCAGGCCGACTGGATGAGGCACTGGCATTGGTGAATACAATGCCTGTAGCACCTGACACTGTGGTTTGGCATACTCTCTTGGGGGCTTGTCGGAAGTGGAGCAATTTGGAGGTGGGATGCCGTGTTTTCGATCAAGCATTATCACTGGAACGGAAAGATCCTGCAGCATATGCGTTGATGTCCAACATATACAATGGTGCCCAGATGTGGGAGCAGGCACTGAAGATGCAGGAGAGGAGAGTAAGAATGGGTGCATGGAAACAGCCGGGTCAGAGCTGGTGGACAGACATGGATGGAGTGGTGCATAGTTTCTTGGTCGGGGACAACAAGAGCCAAGCAAGCCTCAATGAACATGCATTTCCTGAATGAAGAACGAACTTCTCACATCTTGCCTTTTCAGTCCTTCGGTTGTCAACTGAGTTCTTTCGACGATATTCCTATCTTGCCTCCTCACCCACATCCGGTTAACCACTTCACTTCTTTTGATGCTGTTCCCTTTGATGTATCCATCCGGGCTGCATGGTGCTTTTTTAGCATGTGCACATCATAGAAAGCACAAATTTCAAGATCATGGCATGCGAAAATGGTAAGATAATGGCGTCCAAGACGATTTGTGGCCGGGAGGCAAAGCAATTGTATGCTGGGCAGCTTTGGTAACAGCAAATGAGCAGAAGAGGTCAGGAGTCAAAATCTAGGACAAGTCTTAGTTCCACTCATTCTGATTTAGTGAGGTAGAGATCAGGACTGGAGCGGAGTGATGCAGAGATCATCAAGTAGCGGAGAGAGATTGAGATTTGCCATCTAAGTAAACACGAGGAAACGAGAGCATGCGCGGTTCCCAACGCAGCACTACAGCAAGTTGGAACGTCGTTTTGGAAAGCAGCTCCGGTTGCAGAAACAGCATCAGAAACTATGCCTGCCTGGTGAACGTTAAGATGCTCTGAAATAACTTGTGCTCCCTCTCTTGGATCGTAGGCACGCCATCGTCTGGTCCCATCTGGTGTACCTTGTATGTTCCAATGTGCATATGATATGCTCTCTGATGCTGTGGACACCCTTCTCAAGGCCGCATTACCTTTGTCTGAGATCACAAATTCGACGAAGAACTGTCCGGACACTGCAGCGCGAAGACTGTGGACGACCTCAAGCTCCTACAGGTCCACCGAAATACGTGAAGATCTCGGTTCCCGCCACGAATGGAAAGGATGGCGTCATTCTCACGTCCTTGACATGAAGATTCTCATTAGCCCAGCCCATACATTAAAGTAATGCGAACTTGAACACAAAAGGATGATTTCATTGATGAGCGCAAGCGCTATTTATACAGAGTGTGAGTGTGGCGGTTGTAACCGCTGGGCATGTTGAGTGCCCATAACCGTTCTCACATAACGGCGACGAGGTAAATGCTACTAGCATGCTATCTACCACACTCAATGCCTGCTTATGTCACAGCGTGTGAACGGTGCCCTAAGAGGTGCGTACCAGCGCAGACAGCGTCAGGTCACAACACTCCCCCTCGCTGCAAGCTGGGCGCAGTCGAAGCTGAGTGATGTCGAAGATGGCTTCAATTCCCTATGCTGGCCTTCAGCTGGTTTTGAGCGTCTTAGCTGCAGTATGGTGGCTTCTCCAGCTGAGGTCTCTCGTCGTCGATGCCATTGCTGACAGAGTGACGGAGATCTCAAGAACTGAAATGGCCAGGCATAAAAAGCTGAAAGAAAACTCCGCTCGCGTGAGACGTAGGCATAAGGCTTCACAGTCTGAGAACAATTCAGGATGGCGTTGAAATAACCCCTCCCGGCGGACAATGAGGATGTTGTATACTGAGATACTGGCCGCTCAGAACCCCAGCTGTTTGAGCTGTGAAATCTTCAGTGTCCTTTGCCTGGAGCCGGAAGATTTGCTCCCCCTCCATGATAAGTCTCTCGTGCTGTTAACCCTATGGCCTGCACATGCCGCTCGTGAGGTGCCTTTGAGAGTCCTTTCGTGAGCAAGTCGGCGGTGTTGTCCTCCGTTGCTACGTAGCTGAGGGTGACTTGCTTGCTGCTCACAACTTGCCGGATGAAATGGTGTTGTATCTCGACATGCTTAGTCCTAGCATGCAGCACAGGGTTGAGTGTCATCGCAATAGCTGATTGATTGTCGCACTTGAGTACTGTGGGTTGATACTGCTCTTCGTTGATGTCATGCAGGAATTGTCGTATCCAAAGAATCTCCTTTGCTGCCAGTGAGGTTGCGGCATACTCTGCCTCGGTGGATGAGAGGCACACCGTGGGCATCTTCTTGCATGCCCAGGAAACAAGTGAGCTGTTGATCATTGTACAGTATGCAGCAGTCGACTTTCTCGCATCGGGATCGCCAGCCCAGTCTGCATCTGAGAAACATGTGAGTACAAGCTTGCTGCTGTTATCTGACCTGTAGGGCAGTCCGAGGGATCTGGTTCCTTTTAAGTATCTGAGGATTCGTTTGACGCATGTCCAGTGGGCTTTACCAGGATTGGAAAGATACCTAGATGCTATATTGACGGCTTGAGAGATGTCTGGACGTGTCCAGATTGCTAAGTACAGCAAACTACCTACAGCTTCACTATAAGGTATGGACCTCATTTCCTCAACTTCTTCGGGTGTAACTGGACAATCTTCTACTGACACTTTCTCACCTGCAGCTATGGGTGTAGTGACAGGTCTGGCATCTCTGAGGTTGAACCTGTCCAGTAACTGGTCTACGTAATGCTGCTGGTGAATGAAGAAGGAATGGTCTGCTGTGTTCCTCTCGAACTGGACGCCTAAGGCATACTTCAGAGGGCCTATATCGACAATCTCGTACTCTTTGGCAAGTAGATCTTTTACATACTGAATGATCTGTGGGCAGCTGCCAAAAATAAAATTATCATCGACGTACAGGGTTATTATAACAAAATGCTCTTTCTGTCTAAGAAGGTAGACACTTGGGTCTGCAGCTAGAGGTGAGAAGCCAGACTTCTTTAAGTACAGGTCTACAGTTTCATTCCATACCTGAGCGGACTGTTTTAGTCCGTAAAGAGACTTCATAAGCTTACAGACCTTCTTGCTGTCCTTAATGTAGCCAGGGGGCTGAAGCATGTAGATGTCTTCATTGAGTGTACCATATAGGAAAGCAGTTTTCACGTCGACTTGATGGATGTCCAGGCCGTGGAGGGCTGCGAGGGCTAAAAGTATCCGGATTGATGTCGACTTGACAACGGGGCTGTAAAGTCGGTTCTCCTCGTAGTCAAAGCCGGGGACTTGGCTGAAGCCTCGGGCAACTAGCCTTGCCTTGTACCTTGATACAGTGCCGTCTGGATTCAGTTTCTTTCTGAATGTCCATTTGCATGATATTGGCTTGCGGCCTGGTGGTAGGTCGGTGAGTATCCATGTTTTGTTGGCAATCAATGAATCATATTCAGATTTTGCTGCTGCTGTCCACTCGGGGGTCTTGAATGCTTCCTCAATTGACTGAGGCACATCCTGCATTTCAATTGCTGACATTGCTTGATGTAAGGCCACATTGACCTGATGAGTGTTCTGCTGTTGCTGTTGTACGTCCTCTGGAGCTGGATCTGGAGATAAAGCAGCAGAGGCTCTACCAGTGGTTGAGTCTCCAGGCCAGTGATAGGCATCCTTCCAGCTAGATCGAGGAGGACGGTGACGGGTAGACCGTCTAAGTGGGGGCTCAGCAGGCTCAGAAGGTAAGGGTTCCTCCGGTACAGGGTGCTGGTCAGGTTCAGGGACATCTGGTAAAAAGGGTTCTAGCAGTTCTGGTTGAAGTAATGGCTGACCTATATCTTGTGGTGCAGGTGGTATTGGTGCTGGGACAGGACCCGGTGGCTAGGCTGGTGGAGGTGCTTGAATTGGAGCCTGATGACCTGTTTGGCCTTGCACATCAACATATTCGTAATCTGTTGGGTTATAAGTGTCCCCCTCAAGGTCAGAAAGGGAAGAAGGTGAATGACCATGAAGACGAGGAGCAGGGAGAGGTGTGGAGCTGGACACTGATTGCAGATAAGTGTTAAGCAAGAGGGCTTCATGGAAGTGAACACTACGGGATAGAGTTACCTGACGAGTGGAGGGATCAATCAAGCGATAGGCTTTAGATTGGTCAGAGTAACCGATAAACAGCAGCTTCTTACTTTTGTCGTCCCATTTCTTGCGTAGGTCAGCTGGGATGTGGGCGAATGCTGGGCTGCCAAAAATGCGGAGATGTGATATACGGGGCTTTTGCCCTGTCCAGCGCTCATATGGAGTGACACTTAAAAGCTCCTTTGTTGGCAGTCGATTCTTGATGTAGTTTGCTGTTGAGACAGCCTCAGCCCAGTATCCTTGTGTGAGGCCGGCCAGCTTGAGTAATGATCGAGAAATTTCCAGCAATGATCTGTTAAGCCTTTCGGCAAAGGGATTCTGTGTTGGCGTGTATGGTACTGTGAGCTGCCGGGTGATGCCCTTAGCTGTGCAGTACGCCTGAAAGGAGTGGCTGATATATTCGCCGGCATTGTCAGTTCTGAGAGTGCTGACTGGAAGTCCAGTGTGCCGTTCTGCCATGGCGACAAACTCCTGGAAGCATTGGAGGGCCTGGTCCTTGTGCTTAAGAAAGTAGATGTGGCTATACCGGCTCCATTCGTCCAGGAAGGTCAGAAAATAAGAATGGCCACCGAAAGAGGTTGTGCTCATGGGGCCACAGATGTCTGAGTGCACGACTTCAAGCAAGCGTTTTGCTCGTGTGGGTAAGGGATCATTAAAAGGTGACTGATTCAGCTTTGTGTATTGGCAGATTTCACAGTACATGTCTGGGGACATCTTTGCTGAGATTGGATCTCTGTACATGGCAGGGTTTGACAGGGAGTTGAGGTAACGAGAACTCATGTGACCAGCTCGACAATGCCAAAGGAGGGAGTCCGACTTGGATAGAGACTTAGAAGATGACTTTTGGGCATCTACCAACAGGGAAGTTGACTGGATGTTTAGGAGATAAAGATCGTTGAATGGGAGACCGTGTGCAAGAGTGGTTCTGGAAGGGTCATTAAGTTTGTGAATAAGACAGTGATTACCCTGGAATGTGATGACCAAGTTGTGCTCGGTTGCCAATTTGCGTACTGATAAGAGGTTCTTTGTCATGCTGGGAACGTGCAGAACTCCGGTGATGAGAAGGTGTTCGCCGTTTGAGAGCTGCAGTGAGACGTTGCCGGTGCCTGCTACTGCCAGGGCGCTGTCGTCTCCTAGAAGGACATGCTGATGTGCTGGTGAATCGTGGTAAGATTCGAAAGCCTCCTTGCTGCAGCAAATGTGAGTGGTTGCACCCGAATCCAGGAACCATCTGTTTTCTTCTGTCCTGGTAAGTGTCAGGCATACAGCGAGCACAGATGTAGGTGAAGTTGTCTTGACACTGGTGAAGTGTGACTCATTTCTAGGTGCATCGCGGCGTGGCTCGCCGGCAAGTTTCTTCCTACACTCATTCTCGTAGTGCCCGGGAATTCGGCACCAATTACAGGGGCCTTTGGTCCTCTTGTCGGGCTGTCTGCCGCCACTGGAGAATGATTGGGAAGAGGGTCTTCGTGCCTGGAAGTTGCTGCGGCCGCTGCCTCTCCTGGCTCCGCGTCCTCTTGTGGTAAATAACGCGTGAGTGCTCGACGGTGCTGACTTGTGATTTGCAGTTCTGCTGGACTCCTCTTCAAGAAGGGCTGCAACCACCTCTGTGAGCGTGTAATTGGGCTGCTGTCCTGCTGCAGTTGCATTAATAGCTGCTCGGATTGCTGAGTTCTGTGCGCTGATAAATGTTCTGTACGCAGGTGGCAAGGAGGTTAGGAGGGCCACTGCAGCTTGGTGTTCGGAGATAACGGTACCTCCTGAAGCCAGCTTTGCTCGGAGAGATCGAAACAGGTTCACATGCTGTTCGACTGTGTCCGAGTCCTTCATTCGTAGTGAATAAAACTGTCTGGTTGCGTTGATTAAGGACATGCTGCTTTGGGCCTGAAACATGTCCTTGAAGGTCCTCCAGATGGCGTTGGAAGTGGTTTGGCCACTTGTGTGGTGCATCATGCTCTTGTCGATGGCTGAGATCAAGATGCTACGGGCGCGCTTGTCCTTTTTAATCCAGGCTGCAACTTGATCAGCAGTTGCAGGAGGATTTGCAGTGATGGAGGGTTGGGCGACAGTACCGTCGACTATCCCCATGAGATCATGCTCTTCTAGCAGCGCGGTGATGCGCATCTGCCAGATGTCATAGTCGCTTCCTGTGAAGCGGTCTCGGTCTCGGAATTCGACCTTAGTTGTATTCACGATTTGAGTCATGGGTGTTCGCTGTGCAAGATGGGTGAGTTTCTTGGCGAGCAACTTGGTTGTATGCTGACCTAAAGGGTCGAAATGGGGCATTCGCCACCTCAAAGTGCATTTGATTCGTTGTTGATGTGTTCTGGCAGGCTGGAGATGGCAACGACAAGGGCCTCCATCTGCGATTTTATTAGTACTAGCTGACTCTTGAGGTAATCCTCGGATGAGGTTACGGGATTACGGAATGCTGGCGAGGTCGCACTGCTGCGGTATGGAGGTAGGATCGTCACTCTGTGAATTTTTGATGGGCCTCTTACTTCAGGTCGAGAGCTTGACTGGCTGATGAAAGTGTCTGCACAACGGGCGCAGATCCGCTCCGGTGGTGTTGAGAGTTGCACTCGGCGAGGTGGTGAGCGCGCAATTCTGCTCGGGGCGTTCCTGCTGGGGGCGAAACTCGCTGGGGTGCGTCGCCGAGGCATGGTAGCCTACTTAGGATCGATGAAGTTCGCTGCCGTTGCTCCGGGCGCGCTCCATGCTGAATGGCTGTTGGAAGCCAGGCGCGGGGCGCGCTTGAGAAGCCGAACGGGGCGCAACTTGAAGATGGCTCTGATACCATAAAGTAATGCGAACTTGAACACAAAAGGATGATTTCATTGATGAGCGCAAGCGCTATTTATACAGAGTGTGAGTGTGGCGGTTGTAACCGCTGGGCATGTTGAGTGCCCATAACCGTTCTCACATAACGGCGACGAGGTAAATGCTACTAGCATGCTATCTACCACACTCAATGCCTGCTTATGTCACAGCATGTGAACGGTGCCCTAAGAGGTGCGTACCAGCGCAGACAGCGTCAGGTCACAACATACATGGCTGCCATACTTCAGCTGTAGTCATTCAAACGCACTGAAGAGTGAGCATAGCGAGTCACATGTTAGAGAGAGGGGCTGCTGTCATTTCTTCTTGATAATTATATTTTATTGAGGGAAACAACGATAAGGAACAACCCATCCAGCAGCAGGGGACAAACCAAGTGGGATCCCAGGGGTCAAGATGAAAACCGAGCACTAAGCTCCTTACCTTAAGTTCCCTGCGCTTCTAGAATTTTATATGCAAGAACAACAAATGGCTTACAAACTACCGAGGAAGAGGAAGAAGCGTCACCAGCCGTCATTGCCTTGTGAAGGATTGTCGTCGAGAGGGTCCTTTCAAGGGCAATGGAGACTCGCTGTCTGAAGTGAGCTGTAAAATGAGAAAGGGACAACCCTGCGCCATGCCTGCAGGCGTGGTAGGATTTGACACAAGACTTGAGAAATTTATTGAAGTCTGCAGCCATTGCCCCATACCTTTTGAGTATGAGCACAATAAAGAAGTGGCCCGCTTGCATCCCGCTGTACTTCTTGACTTTGAGAACCGCAACACCAGTGGATGCCCAACCAAGATGGTTGGTGATAACTTGAGCGGAGATGGTATCTCAAGCAAGGTCAGTAACCACCATGTCCGCCACCGAAACCTGATCACCACGGACAAAGTACAAGTCAGCCCTGATTGAGCAATCTGTTTGAAGAGTGTACCCTTGCTCCCTCCAGGCCATGTAACCGCTTTCACAAGCTATGTCAAACATGACATCGCAGATAGCGTCGTGGGTGCCGATGCAATCACCCCATAGGGACAACGAGCAAGGTGTACCCTAGAGTCATCGAGGGCCGAGCCGCAACTGCATGTAAGGAGGGAAGACACCACAAGCTGAAGCAGGCTAAGACGGATTCGCATTGTACTGGTGAAGGTGGTTGGTGCGATAACAAAACCCATACACATGGACGAGCTAGAAGCCAAGTGTCTGAGCCCTTACCAAAACAAGAGCAAAGCTGAGCCCTCGTGGACCTGGGGATGGAGGGGTACAGGAGGACAAACTGGAAAGCCTGGCCAAGCTGCTTCTAAAGCAACAACACCTGCAACCCCTAGAAACCATCGAAGATGAACGTCGAGAAAGAATGAAATTCCCGCTGAGCATCCACATGAACCATTTCCTTGGCCTGCCTCAAGGAAATTTGGAGAGAGAAGGTTCCTCCTCCACACTAGATACAAGATCCTCCAAAAAGGGCCTGTCCTGGAAGATGAAGCGAGAGGCCAGGAGCTATTATGGGCCCGCAGTTTAAAAAAGCCGTAGGGAAAGAAACCTCCAGTGAGAGTAGGCCGATGCCCCCAAACTGCACTGGCATGGACGCTTGCCAGAGCGCCAAATCACCCGCAAGGCACTCGAAAGCCCCTGGGGCCATGATATCCCTAAGAGTATCCATAATCTTGCTTTCAAACCCCTGCAGTGGAGACAGGAGAACCGGAGACGGGAGAACATGCGGATGAGGTAACCAGGGCGCCTAGTGAAGCAAGAGGAAAGAATTCCGAAGGCCAAATGAGCATCCCCCAATGGAGGGAGGTCCTCGATATGGGACAGGTCCTCCACGAAAGCCTGGTCCAAGAAGGTCCCGATGAAGTGAGGGGAGCCAAAGGGGACCCCCAAAATCCGTAGACCCGAGGCTGGAGCAATCTTCCCAACAGGGAACTGCAAGGTGTGGAGGATAACCAGCGGGAACCAGACACGGTACTTGAAGAGCTTGACCTTCAAGCCGACCAAAGAAAGCTCATGAGAGAAGTGCTGGAAAGCCTCCTTGACCTTATCCAAGGCCCAAGGATGTGAGAGTCGTCTGCCAGTCTACAAGAAGACATAGTCGCACAGAGAGGAAGCAGCCCTGGAAAGGGCCCTGTACTGGGTGATGGCAAAAAGGGCACTGCCGAGAGGGTCACCTTGCCTGGCACCTATGGCTCATTCCAAGACGAAAACAAGAAATCTTGAAGAGACGTTCCTGTGCTGATTTCTTGTTGTGGGCATGTTGACGTCTCTGCTTGTCACAGTCCACATTGAAGAGACATCTCCTTTCCCTCACCTCACCTTCATACATACCACCTTCAAAGATTTAATAGCCCTCAATGTGCTCTCTCCTATGGTTTTAACCATTAAGTGGAAGCATCAAGTACATTTGTTTGTGTGTAGCCAGCCATCGGGGTGCTCTCTTGGATGTCCCACCAAATAGGTGGAATGATTTAAGTAGTTTGTACAATGACAACATGAGACGATCAATATGCATAGATGGGAATTCCTATTACAGCGAGGACAACCCACATTCGAAGTACATAGTCTGAAAATTGCTCGTGTCAACACCGTGTGCAGGGAGAAAGGCACCACACACGATAGGGGAGACTTACCCGTTCTAGGCTTTAGAACAACCGATGTGCAATGTGAAAGCTTGAAGTTTTGAGCGGGTTTTCATTTGAACACATTGCGGCCTTAGTGAACGTGACAAGGCGTTCAGGAATCAAAGTTTATTGCACGTCTTAGCTCCAAACTATTACATGCAGGACGAGATCCGAAAGTTGTGAAAGTTCTTCACCGATGGACCGAGTCCCTGACCCTGACAGTCAGACCTGCATCTTTGCTTTACAAGCCTGTTTCTCTGTTGTAGTTGATCCGGCTCCAACTGACGGCTCCGTAAGCTAAACGTTCTTAGCTAAGCGGAGGGAAGAAAACGGGATCTTGGCTGTGACGCTGGCGGAATGTCTTCTCCGCGTCGTCGTCCAAATTCAGTGCTGCCCGGAGTACTGCTGGTGACAGTGCCTTGAAGATAGAAGTGCTGCCGGCAAGATTGGTGAAGATTGGCCTGCATACGCAACAACTCAAACCCTTAGCTGCCATAGAACAATATTTTCGAGCACGATGCATTGAGTCCATGCACGAATTCCAAGGTTAGAGCTGAAGAAGTCGAACTTCTGTGTGGTGATGATGGAAAACCACTGCAATCCCTGGCCTCCTGCCCGCTTGGAAACGATGTAGAAGCGAGGAACGATGAAGAAATCCCCCGCCGTGAGCTGGAAGTCCACAACCCGCTTGCCTTTGTCGCTCACGATCTGCACGTGCCCGCTCCCTCGCACAATGTAGGTCACCTGGAATGCAGAGTCCGCGGAGTAGCCCGGGGACACTTGACCGCCCTGGAGATACCCATGGCCATGATTTGATCAAGAGATGGCCAGGATTTCATCAAGAAAGCTTCATGTCATGACGGCATCGATTCCGAGTGCAGACTTACCGGGTCCAGCTCCACCAAATCGGATCCGAGCTGGATGTGTTCGAGGATGGGGAGGACGTCGCTGGTGATGGGAGCCACTCTGCCCCCGCCTTTGACGTCGGGGTATTTCTTGGCGTCCTTGGCGCTGTAAATGAACTCCCCATACGCAGGGGCGTAGGAGGTCTCGGGAATGTTGCCTTCACGATCGGGTGCGGCTTCCAGAATGCTGCGGTGATCACGATCCGAGAGCTGCACCAGGATGGCGCCCTTCTGATTGTCCTCCACCTGCTTCACTAGCGTTTCATTCACGTCCCAGGCCTGTGCCAGGAAATCGGGAGAGAAGCCATGGACAACGGAGGTGCGGCCCGCGAGAGTGGAGTCCGTGAACTGGCCGGTGCGGTGCGCCTTGGAAGTGTCCCCGAGGCTGATAATGGCGAGGTTGGAGGAGGCAGGGTTGTACCACCAGGAGACGGATCCCACCGGGAGCGCCACAACGTCGCCTGCTTCCACGCTCCGGACGTACTGCTGTTGAGTTCCCGGGAACACCACCCCGACGATCGCTTGCCCTGCTTGTGGGAGGCAAGAAATTTTTCATCAATCCTGGTGTGGAAAATCTTTCAAGCATGGATGCGGGCTAACATTTGTGGATGTCGAATTGAAATGATGGAAGATTGTTTGATCACCTTCGATGACGTAGTGGAGCTTGGGGGAGTCGGAGTATGCTGGTAGGGCAAGGCTCCGGGAGAAGAGAGTGAGCTTCGACGCGGCCACACCGGCGAGGAGGATGAGGGGCTGGGAAGAGGCTTTCCACACCTCGATTGTGCCTGCCTCCGTCTTGAAGCTCTCCACTGCCCGCTTCGGGTCCAAGTCCAGCTGCCCTACATCGATGTCGTCGTTGCTGGCTATTCCCGCTGCTTGAGACAGAAGGATCAAGAGCAGGCTTGTCAGAATGCGCATGCCGCCTGCCATGGATGCTGTGCTGTGGTGTACTGGTGCACACCAGCTCGGCATTCACGAAATATATCCGGGTGGCCGGCCCGACATGGCCAGTGTTATGGAGCAGCAGGAGCAGGAGCAGGAGGAAGGCCGTACTTGGGTGAGTGTGATGACGTCCATGTCCGGGCGGGTGGGTGGTGGCAGTGCTGGAGCAGCTGGAGTGGATGTATGTACACGCCTGACGCCCTCAGGTACCGCTGCTGGTGGCAGCATGCCAGGCTTCAGTACTGGATGATGACAGTGGTGGTTGTCGTTGCGTTGCACTTCTGCTGAGCTCTTCTCAAGGCCCCACCCAACAACTTCCACCTCACCATTGCCTGCCGACCACGGCTGTCTCGACAGTTCAGCACTGGTACGCGGATGGATTCAATGATACAAGTCTTGCGGGGTCTCCCAGGTTGATAGCACAATCTATGAGGCAGAGAATCTTGAACGTATCCATATACGTTGTACAACCCTCTGAGAAGTGCAAGCACCTGCGACGCCATGGGCTTCTGCGCTCAGAACACAAGTGCCAAAAGCTACATGACAACGTTCCTTGTACATAAGTTGCAAGCGCCAACTCGAGTGCTTGCTCCTTACTATGTAGTCAATTCCCACACAGATCGGTACTTGTACATGACCACGTGTCACTCGGTTGGCCAACCACGTGGTGAAAAGGTGGTCAAAGTTGGTCAAAGTTGCAGGGTTTTCTAAGCACAAGAGAAGGTTGGGTAGTCCTAATGAAACTTAGTAAGTCGTTGGAACTTATCCAGCTGTATGTAAGTATTCCGACTAGTGACCTTGTGTCGATCGTCTACAAACAATCCTCTATTTTAAACTTTTATTATAATTAAATAAAATTTTTCAAAATAATTATATATATCAAATATACAAGACATAAATATAAGATTGGGGTGCGAGATTCTAAGTCTCCATATATTTCTTCTTGAATTATGTTTTATTAAGGGAAACAATGATGGGGAAAAACCCGTCTAACAGGGGACAATGAAGGTGGACCCGGGGTCAAGGTGAAAAGGAGCGACTAAGCCTTACCTTAATTTGCCTGCTGCTCCTAGAACATCATATGCAGGAAGAACAAATGGCCTGCAAACTACTAAGGAAGAGGAAGAAGCGTTACCAGCCGTCATCGCCTTGTGCGAGATTGCCGTCAAGAGGACCCTTTGAAGGGCAATGGAGACTCGTTGTCTAAAATAAGTTGTGAAATGAGAAACCCTGCGCCATGCCTGCAGGCGTGGTAGGATTTAGCACAAGACTTGAGAAATTTATTGAAGTCTGCAGCCATTGCCCCATACGTTTTGAGTACGAGCAGAATAAAGAAGTGGCCCGCTTGCATCCCGCTGTACTTCCTGACCTTGAGAACCGCAACACCGGTGGCAGCCCAACCAGGATGGTTAGTGATAACATGAGCGGAGATGGTATCTTGAGCAGGGTCAGTAACCACCACGTCCACCACCGAAACCTGATCACCATGGACAAAGTATAAGTCAGCCCTGACTGAACGATCTGTTTGAAGAGTGTACCCTCGCTCCCTCCAGGCCATGTAGCCACTTTCGGAAGCTATGTCAAACATGACATCGCAGATAGCATCGTGGGTGCCGATGCGATGAGCCCATAGGGACAACAAGCAAGGTGTACCCTAGAGTCATCGAGGGCCGAGCCGCAACTGCATGTAAGGAGGGAAGACACCACAAGCTGAAGCAGGCTAAGACGGATTTGCATCGCAGTGGTGAAGGTAGTTGGTGCGATGACAAAACCCCATACACATGGACGAGCCAGAAGCCAAGTGTTTGCGCCCTTACCAAAGCAAGAGCAAAGCTGAGCCCTTGTGGACCTGGGGATGGAGGGGTCCAGGAGGACAAACTGGAAAGCCTGGCCGAGCTGCTTCTAAAACAACAACACCTGCAACCCCCTAAAACTATCGAAGATGAAGGTCAAGAAAGGAGGAAATTCCCGCTGAGCATCCACAAGAAAACATTTCCTTGGCCTGCCTCAAGGAAATTTGGAGAGAGAAGGTTCCTCCTCCACACTAAACACAAGATCCTCCGAAAAGGGCCTATCCTAGCAGATGAAGCGAGAGGCCAGAGCATGAGCTGTTAGGGGCCCAATTGCTTAAAAGAGCCGTCGGGGAAGAAACCTCCAGTGAGAGTAGGCCGATGCCCCCAAATTGCACTGGCGTGGACGCTTGCCAGAGGGCCAAATCGCCCGCAAGGCACTCGAAAGTCCCTGGGGCCCATGATATCCCTAAGAGTATCCATAATCCTCCTGTCAAACCCCTGCAGTCGAGATAGGAGGACTGGTGACAGGGGAGCATGCGGATGAGGTAACCAGGGCGCCTAGCGAAGCAGGAGGAAAGAATTCCGAAGGCCACCTAAGCAACCCCCAACAGAGGGAGGTCCTCGACAGGGGACAGTTCCTCCGTGAGAGCCTGGTCCTGAAAGCTCCCGATGAAAGTTAGGAGAGCCGAAGGGGACCCCCAAAATCCATAGACCCAAGGCCGGAGCAATCTCCCCAACAAAGTGAGGAGGATAGTCGACGGGGACCAGACGCGGCACTTGGAGAGCTTGACCTTCAAGCCGACCAAAGAAAGCTCATGGAAAAAGAGCTAGAAAGCCTCCTTGACCTCATCTCTAGCCCCAAGGATGTAAGAGTCGTCTGCGAGGGACGGGAAACACAGTCGCGCGCAGAGGAAGCAGCCCTGGAAAGGGGTATGTAGTGGGCAATGACATACCTTTCTTGAGTATTTTTATTGTTTATATTGTTAAAATTTATTCTTTGTGTTTTTGTCCAAACTCGATATACTTTACATTAAATGAAGATATCCAACACATAGGAACGTATCACACATTAGGGTCGTTAATCAAAATACTTTGGTATATTATAAGGCTAGTGGAATGAAGACTTTATAAACTTTGCACATATAGAAACTCCCATATGCACTGTGGTGGGGGGAACAAACCACTAAATGGCCTGAGAACTAGCCTCTGCAATTGTCTACCCTGAAGTTACCTACCACCCCCCAAATGTTGTAGCCAAAGAGAAGGGCTTACTTACTAGCGAAGCTGAAGATGCAGCCTCTCCCACATTCGAAATAGCCCTGTAAATAGCAGTTGCCAAGGCCCTTTAAAGGGGATGAATAGACGTTGCCGAAGAAGGCCACCACGCACGAAGAGGGAGACCTACCCTATTCTTATAAGAGTAGTTACATGTTGGATATTTTGGCCGTAAGCTATTAACATCAATTATACCATATACAAACATGTCAAATATTTTGGGAACATATAAAAAATATCAAAATATATTTGACTTACGGTAATCTAACATCCAACAATGGATCTAGAGCCAACCTTGCCCAATTTACTTAGACCATAAAGAAATTTGAACTATGATTAGGACCCACAAGGATCCTTGACTCCGGCAACTCACCAAAACATAGAGGAATAAGATCTATGATTAGGACCCAACTCATTGGAACAAAGAGAAATAAAATCTATGATCAAGACCCACAAGGATCCAGACAAACAAACCAGATGATATTTAGACAAACAAACCAGATGATACTTACTTGTCAAACCCAACTCCGTTGGGGCTATAGAGGAATAAGAATCATGATTAGAACCTATGAAGGTCCTTGATGCCCCAACTCACTAGACAAACAAACTAGTCAAACTATCCACATATTCATATAATTTATTTCTAACAATCAAAATGACCATATATTCACATAATATGTTTTTTTAACAAGGGTCCCGCACACATGATATATAATGGGGAAACTATCTACATATTCATATAATGTATTTGTTTTCAAAAAAGCCTACTGGGCCCGATTCTCGCTGCTATGGGGTATATAATGGATTTTTTTCTTAAAGCCTACTGGGTCCGATTCTCGCATGATCTTGAATTGCAATGACACCTTCGGATTTGCCCGACGAAATTACAAATCCCCTTCAATCCGCCAGAGTAAATAAACTGTTTTCATAATTCTATACCATGCATTTTATACAACGCCCCGTAGTAGGGCTGGCTGGTACAATGGCTGAACTCTGAAGGTTGTTTTACAACAGACAACCCGTAGGGCTTTCACGACACTGCGGCCCCTTTGGACCATGATATAGGTGATGGATAACACACCATCAAAGTAATGACCCGTCCGAAGACCGCTTGACCGCCGAGTTCTGGGTGTTAGTCCTAAGGGGAAGTCTGGATTCGAGACCGCGGAGTTCCAAAAAACTCACATCTGGGTGTCAGTCCTTAGGGCGAGTCTGGATTCGTGAGTGGATTTCGCTAGGGGGAGCCTCACTTTTCTACACTTTGTAGACAGAGCAATACTAGCAGAACATAAACATGCGGTTCTGGGAAGCCCGCATCTTTTGACTTCGGGGACTGCCGACAATACGTTCAAGCTGCAGACGACGTCAAAAGGCCCCAGATTAACACCAACATGCAAAACTGCCAACTATAACAACCTACTGCTGTACATCTAAATCATCGCTCACCTGTAAGTTATCAAACCGAGAAAACAACAGAGTGCAGGAAGGACTTGCAACTCCTTCGAGCATGTTCAGCATCTGTGTAATTCAACAGATTAGTTAAGAGCAGACAAGAGAGAACTGGCTAAAAACCAATGTAGAGATATAATTTCTCCAGGAAAGTCGAGTGGCAGCACTGGAAAGGTCAATCACGACAAACTACCTCAAAGTAAAATTTCGCGTTGTCAGGCACAGAGTAGAAGATCAAGTCGCGTATCCCACGTATCTGCAAACCGACAAGGCCAAGGGGGTCAACTAGAGTCCGAAATCTCCGCGTATAATTTGAGATGTACTCCGCTCCCCCCATGTACCTTATAACGGTGGTGAAAGTGGGCACGCTCAGTGTACAACATGATTTTCCGTTTTCCATGGTAAAACCAGGCACGGCTTCGAGAGATATCACTTTGCTTGGTGTATCTGTTGAAAAAGACAATTTCTCAAAATGTGTACTTGACGGTCTGAAACTTCTAGACATATGCAACAACAACAACCGCAAAACTGTCTGAAAGTTCCAAGGACTTGATGGCGACAGCTTACTCTGCCAAACAACAAAACGAGGCCTTTTGAGCTCGCAAGAAATTCCGCACGCGCACGAAGTCAAAATATGAGGGGATGAAAAGCATGATACCTCCCTGCATACCATGGGAGTTTTAGGTGAAACCATTTAGCGCTGGACAGGGTCTTGAGATTTGGCGGCACATCATCAAACGGATAGGAAAGCTGGAAACAGAAGTTCTGACCTGCAACTCGACTTTCATCCTAGGAAATACCTTTTAAGACAGAAACCCAGCCATTATAATGAGACTTTCACACCTCATAACACGTCAAGAATGAAACGCATGCACGATAGGAGGTAGTTGGGTCTATGACATTACCTGCTTGACAAAGAATTCAAAGCGAGCACTGTCAAGGTCTATGAAGTTTTGGCAGTCAACTCGTTCAAAAACCTGGATGATAAAACGACCAGGTCAGTAATATTTTCGAAGCCCCTGTGATTTTTCATTCACAGTCTTTCATCTGTACCTGGCGCACTTGAAGCAGCACTTTTGACAGCACACCACTGTAGGTGGAGAGCAACTTTACCTGCAAGTCTTACGATAAGTGCCCCAAAACGAACAAGCAATCAACGGATGGAGCAACAAGCCCCATATCCATCAGTGAAATATGCAAGCTACAACTGAACACGAAATAAAGAACAGCCCAACAATCATGACACTTACTTTGCCAGCATGGTTAACACAAGACCTTTGGAAGAGCGCATTGACAGCTGCAAATTTCATACGTTCATCAGGAGTCACAACTTAAGAGGCAGGCTCCTGAAACTTTGCCAGCATGGTTAACACAAGACCTTTGGAAGAGCGCATTGACAGCTGCAAATTTCATACGTTCATCAGGAGACACAATTTAAGGGGCAGGCTCCTGAACGAAGATAACAGGATCCAATCTAACCTGAATGGGCAAAAGGTGCCAGGAGTATCGTCTGCCGGTAGAAACGAGCGTGCCCATCCAGACACCTGAACTTAAGAGGATCAGATCCTGCGGCATTTCTACCCAACCAGGAAGCAGAATACAACTTAGATAAGGCAGAGCCGCACAAAGGAACACATGTACCATTCTCGCACTCGCATCAAGTCTGTCCCATGCTGCTGGCTTGGTATTTTGTTCAGATGATCAAAAATCGTTACCACAAAAGACCAGTTCTGCATGGGGAAACATTCAGGGAATACAGTCAGCCGCCATGACAGTCTCCCAGGACACAAAAGAACTCTGCAACTGGCATCAAAATGAGCAGGGATACCTGCATTAAGATAACGTCTATGTAGTCCAAAACTAAAATCTGCACATAGACAACGAGCTCAGATCAGTACTTTGGTACATGTTTGCCCAGCATTCAAAATGAAATAATCTTAAAATTAACATAGACTGGGTAAGACGAACACCTCAATAGAAGACAGGAAGTCAATGTCTTTTCCTTTCTCACTTTCTGCTTCACCTATGCTCTGTGAAGGGCCAAATGAGCATCCTTAGTTGACTGGTGCTAAAATGTATACAATGGTTCTAATTAGAGAGCCACCGATAATGCACTTACAGTTATGAGTCCTAACGGTGATGCCACTATAACATCTGACGAATAGAAGTCACTGTAGAGCTTGATACTCTGTCTGAAAAAGAGATGCCCCAGGCTCAGCAAATAAATACAGTCAAAACAGAAAAAGATCCTGAACGAAAAACAGCCGGCCTCACCACCTGGTAAGCTTCATGCCAATTCGAAAATGGTCATCATTGTTTGCACTGAAAAGTGCTCGAAAATCAGAAGGCTTTCCCGTCACCAGTCTTTCTTGTTCAACAACATCTTCAGGATCCGGTTCTTCTACCCCAAAGTCATCAAAGAATCGCTGCTTATGCTCCACGCTGGCCTAAGAGATGACAACATTAGATTGTTACCTGATAGAAAACCACTTGTGACGGTGTCACATACAAGGTCATACATGCATACCTTTTGAGAGGGAGGAGCCAAGTCCAGCAGGCGAGATACCACCTTCAAAGCAGTACTTCTCAGTGGCAACAGGATCAGAACCTGTGCACACGCACAAGCTCAGTGATGGTTAGCAAGAGAAGGTAAACTGCCTTTGTGACTGGATTGGGTATTGACAAATACCTTTGGACGAGTGAATCCTTGATCCCGAGGTGATTCGACTGAAGCTCTCTTGGAAGCAATCGATGTTTGATGGTGAAGCTTTTCATTGTTTTTAGTAACGAGGTCTTTTGTCTTCATGAGATGGTTAAGCTGGAGCACCATCATGAGTGAAAAACAATAAGAGGCCAGAATGTGCATCATGACAATCGTATGAGGCGGCTAAGAATGGGAGCTGGCAATTGGAAAGTTGTAGGAAAGGGTAAGGGTACCACGTGCAGAACATAAGCATCCATAATACTGAGATCTTCCTTCTCATCGGGATACCCCAAACGTCGGGAGTGGAGAATGTCCTGATAACTCCGGCCTGCCAATCTCCACCCACGAGGAGGAGGTCAGACTGCTTCTATGAGCCACTGAAGTGCAGCCAACATTAAATCACAGCATATCATGTCCAAAGCGCCCTTACAAAGAGCGAAGAATTGGGACTGTTGTTCTGAGACAAAGTCACCCCACTGCGCCTGTCCATGCTGCTCTTGCCAATGCTTTTGCAGTCGCAACTTCACTCCACTGTTTGCCAAGTTCTTTCCAGCCTGGATGCACATCAACGAGCAGGGAGCGTAAGGACAGCAGGGTATGCGTATCCCAGAACCAACAGGCGTGAATGAAGTACCTCCACTGGGTGTGAAGCACTAGCAGACCATTTCGCCCCATGCAATCCTGCCGCAGGGAATTCTTCAGAGAAGACCTGCGTCTCTTGTAATTTTGCAATTTCAGCCTCATTTATGACGTGCTCAAAGTGAAGCCTGAAGGGACTGCCACACAAACCATCGATTCAGTCCAAATTCCCACGCACCAGTGAACGCATGCCCCATGCCCCGTCCCTCGGAATAATCACTTACTCAGTACTGCTCCCAGCGTCCTTCCCACTGGCGACTCTATCAGCATCTTCTTGTTCGCCATCCTCGGCAGCTTCTTGCTCGCGATCCTCTGCATCGTCTTGCTCGCTATTGTCTGCACCTACTCGCTCCTTCATCCCGCTTTCCTCCATACCAAGCTTCATTGGGCCCGTTCCCTCACTATCTGTCCGGACGAGACGACCATTGGACGCATTTGGCGTACCGTGGTCCTCAATTTCGTCTGAATCAGGGTCATCCTCGCTTTCTTCCGAAGCATGATTATCTGCCTCCCCTTCCCCTTCACCTTCACCTTCATCCTCGCTGCTGCTGCTACTACTGGCACCCTGCTCTTCCCGCTGCCTGTACAAATCACGAACTTACCGTCACCCGACATTCGATCATTCCTCAGTCCCCTTTCACCCCATCTCTCCCCTGAATCATCCTACCTCCGAGCATACGCCTGTGCAAAGAACCCACCACCGGATTGCATCGACTTTGGTTGCAATAACTGCACGAGCGTAGTGTAAGCCCCAGCTGGCTCCTCAACCGAAGTCCCGACATTTTCCTCATCTTCCTCAACCTTCCCAACGTCCCTTGTGGGAGGCTCCTCGAGTTTTTTGTCAGGCGGCTTGGGAGAATCGGGGCGGCCCCGCTTCTGCCTTCCCGGCCCTCCTCCTTTTGCGCCGCGGAAGGGCCTCTTGGATCCTCGCCATCGGCCAGCCATGTCCACCTTCGCGGACAAAAATACGAGGGATTAGACAGCAGGGTTTATGCTAGGTCTTCATTCAGAGGAGTTTGTGCTATAGGTTTATAGATGTTACTATATCTGGAGTTTGTGCTATAGCATATAAAGAAGAAGAAGAATATAAAGGTTTATGCATGTTATTATGTATGGTAGATAGCAGTTCCCGAGATGGGAAGTTGGACTCAGTCTAGACAGGCCTCTACCAGTCGATTCCCAGGCCGTTGGTAAGGAAGAGATTGTCGAGGTGCTGGGACACGACTGTCGCTGCGTCTGCGAACGACTGAAGGTCCTGCCGGGCAGAGGCCTCTGCGAGCACACAGTGCAACAGGATGAGGATGAGCCAAGGCGTGGCTTCAGAAGGAGGCAAGCCTGGAGAAGGAGAAAGGCGGGAAAAACGCAACTCACCGTCTTCGCCGAGCTTCTTGAGCAAGTGCGATGTGGAAGGCAGCACGAAGAGGCCGAGGCCGACAGCCTTCCTGATGGCCCAGCTGTGGTGCGCGGCGAACACCTCCTGGTAGGCTTTGGCAGCCGGATCTCTGAGCGACTCCTGCTTCGGCCTGCATTGCATTGTTGACGCACACACAAGACCTGGCGGGGCTCAGAATCGCGGATGATGCATGTGTGGAGTCAGGGAAAGGGAGAAGGGAAGGGCTCTGCTCACCCTGCGGCAAGAATTCCTTTGAACAGCACCCGGACCATGTCGATGCCGCGCTTCACCCGCAGCAGGTTCCTGGTGTGGCTCCCCGCGATCCTGACGCTACCGGCAGCCATGTCGGCCCGGAGCACGGCGGGCAGGGTGTCCAGTTGCTGCGAGGCTTGAAGCAGATCCTCTACCTACAGGATTAGGATCAGGACCAGGATCAGATCAGCCGTTTGGTAGCAGCAGCAGCAAATGCAGGCAGGGAAGGCAAGGCAAGTCAAGGCAACAGCAATTGAGATTGTAATCCTGACCTTGGAGGTGTAATCCTGCTCCGCGAACTTGAAGGCCACGCCGAGGCAGGCGAAGAGGACGGACACCCGGGCGCAGGCGAGGGAGAAGGGACGGAGGCGGAGCACGGGGTCGGCGTCTTGCTGCAACTGGCCCGCCAGGTCGGAGAAGGAGTCGGTCATGGCCTTGAGCGGTGGAGGCGCTGCCATGTCGCCGGGCATCGAATTGGAGCGCAGCAGAGCAGCACGGGAATCGGGCGTGACTCAGAACGTGTTGTTTGTTGCTCCCGGCCGCCTTGTTTGATAAAAAATTAGAGGTCCGACCCGCTCGGGAGGTCTCCTCGTGAAGCCCACGGCATGGCGGTCATATATAGGGTTGGAGGGAGCTCCTCACGCGGTGCCGGCCGCTGCTCGGGCATTGAATCATCCTGCACCTACCAAGTTCAAGCCCGTTTCTGCCCGCGCGTCTCGGTGGATCAAGGCCAGCCAGCCGTGCTGCACTCATCTCCCTGCCAGAAGACGCAGCCACAGCCAGAAGAAGTAGAGCCGGAAGCAAGAGGCAGGAGCGCGGAGGAGCGGGAGCAGCAGCTATGGCGTCCAACGCGGTGTCCATGCTTGGGCTGGTGCGCATTCCTGCTGCTCCGCTTCCCGCCGCGGGCTGCGCGCAGCATAGGTTCAATGCACCGGGGCCGCTTCCGGCAGTGGCCCTGGGGAGCTCGGGGAGGAAGGCTGCGGCCGCGCCCGGGGAGCCTCTGAGGCAGAGGCTCTCCAACAAGTCCAGATTGGTGGCCAGCGGCTACGACTACGATGCGGAGCCGGTGCTGCCGGCTCACGAAGCCGGGGAGTACATCAAGGGGGCTGCCACAGCCGTGGCGGAGGAGGTGACCGGAGTGAAGGAGCTGAAGCAGAGCCTGGTGGACTCCTTCTACGGCACGCAGCGTGGCCTGCGCGCTAGTAGCGATACTCGGGCCGAGATCGTGGAGCTCATCTCGCAGCTTGAGGCCAGGAACCCGACGCCGGCCCCGACAGAGGCCCTGTCGCTGCTGGACGGCAAATGGATCCTTGCGTTAGTCGTCTCTCCGTTGCTCGCCTAGCCTTCTTCATATCTTCCGTCTGTTTGTTGTAGGACATGCGTTCTCATGTGCTGCCGTTGCTGCTGCAGGTACACATCCTTCTCGGAGCTCTTCCCCTTGCTGGCCGCAGGAAGCTTGCCCTTGGTGCAGGTGGGAGAGATCAGCCAAACCATTGACTCCTCCGCGCTCACAGTGCAGAACTCCGTCACCTTCACCGGCCCCCTGGCCACCACGTCCTTCAGCGCATCAGCCTCGTTCGAAGTCCGCAGCCCCAAGCGGGTGCAGGTAGTCTTCAATGCACACACCATCAGCTGGCTGCCTTCGTCATGTCGTCCTCAAACTTGTGCCGGCCTGTATGACGCAGCGGTGTGATGTATGGTATGGTATGTGCTTTGCAGATCAAGTTTGAGGAAGGAATCATTGGCACGCCACAACTGACCGACGCCATCGAGATCCCCGAGAGCGTGGAAGTCCTTGGCCGGAAAGTCGAGCTGGCGCCTATCAGGAGCATACTGACTCCGCTCCAGGATGCCGCCACCACCATCGCCAAGACTGTGTCCGGCCAACCGCCTTTGAAGTTCTCCCTTTCGCGCGCCGAGTCCCAGTCCTGGCTACTCACCACGTTCCTGGACGAGGATCTGCGGATATCCAAAGGAGACGCCGGGAGCGTCTTCGTCCTCATCAAGGAAGGCAGCCCATTGTTGCTCTAATTTTCTCCATCGTGACCAGGCTTCCAGACCGAGGCCCTCGCTATACACCTACATCTTGGCCTCGTCTGTCACTGGAAGACTTGCAAGTGACCAGTGTGTGTAATATATCATTTCCTTGTGTTGGCCGTTTTGGCCCTGCACATAATGAACTATGACGCATACAGATCTGTTCACAGTGGCTCTGTTCACAGCAGTCCCCTTACAACTGATACCATATCTCGATGAGAGCATCTCAACCTTCTAACCGGGGGGCAGCTACTAGCAAGAGATGCTGGTAAAAGTGGTCTTCGTCCACCTTGCTAGCTGAACCAGCTTGCACCATCCATGAGCTTACCGACATGGTAAGTATTACCTGGCGCACGCAAGGGAAGCTTTCTGCCCCCAGCTGTTTCAGCTACAAGGGCAAAAGAAGTACGGGACACGGGACGAACTCAGCCAGCAGATTTCCGTCAATGTGCTTCGAGTGTATGGCCTCCATGCTTAACACAACAAGATCCAGTTGCAAGTCATCAGCAACTTCCCCGATCACCGCAGCAGGCCGCTTTCCTTCTCCGAGCTTCTCCATCAAGCCAAAATTTTCGAAGCCACCTACATCACCAAACGAAACAAGAGTGCTAACCCAGGGTGAGGAAACTATTAGCCCAACCCAGAGTAGTTGTTGTTCTTGTTGTTGAGCTACTACTGCCCTAGTACAGATAGGAGTAAACATACCCTCAGCAAGGTGCCATCGAATGTTTTTCAGTCTCAAATCATGATCGGATAACGACTCCTTGGCTTTATCATCAATCACTGCAAGGCAGGATACAAATCGAGCCACTTGTAAGGAGCCAACCCCGGAAACGAAAAGGGAAACATGCAAAGGAATTGCTGACAGTCACGGATGGTTAGTTAGTCAACGTGATGTCTGCACCCACCAACGACCGTGATATCTGCACCATACTTGGTCGCCAAAGCTGTGGTGGTGGCTGCAGCCTACGGACACACAAAACCAAGATTCTTCACAACTCAGGATGAAGCTTCTGCACAAGTGCCGAGCAGCAAGACAATTCATTGTGGGGGAGTCATCCCTCCTGATGTCACGAATTGGGGACGACAAGTTCACCGAAGCATGTGGGTGGGTTTGGCTGTGTAGGAGACCTAAGGCCCGTACCTGTCTAGTAGCCTCAGAGAGGTAGGGATTGCTGTCGAGAATTGGCAGCAAAACGTGCTTAAATGTGGTGGCAGTCGCGATCACTGCAGGCCCGTCGCTTGCAGCTTGAGACTGTGCCCGCACTGGCCACGCACACGCAAGCTCCGAGCTCCACTCACCCAAGCCTTTCCCGGACACCGAATTCCTCGAGATGAAGGCGTCAAAGTGCGCAATGGACGGGGCCAGAGGCAGAGCATGCTGCTGCAGGACTGGGCGGGTGGAGGTGGTCCACCGGCAATGCCCATGCCCAAGCTCCCTCATTGGCACCGACGAGCAGCACAGCCCCGCTCCCGGCAATCCCACGCCGCACTGCACCGCCGCCATCGAGCTCCTCCCGGAGTCTATCCAGCCTCAACAGATCAAAGCACTGGAATATTACGATCCACGCCGTGGCCTTCACGATCTGCCTTGTTTGTCAAATTTGGAAGGTAAGCAAATTGCACCGCACATGACACTTGACACCACAGGTAGAATAAGAGAGTGCACCTATCAAGTGTGGGCTCGATCCCACCGGAAGAAACTCTGCCCAGCACCAACGGAAGCATCGAGAGGCTCGAGGAGTCCAGACCCTTCTTCCCTACTGCGGGCCAGTCACCACACCTTCCACGTCAGCAACTGTCTCATCTTACATGTGTGCAGTGGCATGTGAGTGATACCTACGTTGTACACAACGCATCTAACTCCAACCGGGCATCCACGATGGTGTGGTTGGTACTCCGGTCATGTGCTTCATGTCGACCTACTTCTACTGCTAACTGATGTGGTTGAAATTGGCTAGGCAGCTGATTTCATATTTGCCCTCACATCGTCTTCAATCTGGTCCAAGAAAGAAACAAAACCCATGCCCGTTGCAATGCCGCTCCCATCTACATCCTGCTCCTCGATCAGATGGCGCTCGAAAGGCTCCGTGACATCGTGGCCTCCTCTGATCATAAATAACTTGGGTGTCACATTCCGCTCCTGCTTCAACCTGTTGATGGTCGCTCGCAGGGCACCTACAGGACAGGAACGCAGATTCCGCAAATCAATCCAAAACGGTGGTAAGACTCACCAGGTTGAGATGTAGACACAGTTCAGATGCCTTACTGTTTTGAGGTGGGGGGAAGGGGATGGCCGGATCTGCTGTCGGTGCGTAATACACAACAAGAGAAGTGAAGGCATCGAGGAAAAAAATGGGGCTGGCACTTGTTATCAAGGCGGATCGGCTTAAAGAATGGCGTGGAAAAGCCTGTTTGTCTGGCGTAAGATATGATGACATGACGGGATATACAGCTCGAAGCAGATTCGAGGGCTCCAGGGCACTGCAAGGCAAAAGAAAGGTCGAAACCACTTGTGTTAGCTTTGGCGTGCAAAACAGCTCAGTTGCAAAACAATGTACAGCATCATAGCAGCCACCTGAACAAGCAGTGAAGGTATATGCGGTAATCAGGGTGGACACCCTCTTCGTGGCTGACTAAAAGTGGATTTCGGAGAAGTGCAAAAACCAGCCTTGGCAATGGTTGAAGCTGTGTGCATTTGGCGAAGGTTACATCAAGGCGAGTCATTGTATTCGGTTGCCCAAACTGCGCCAGTTGGTAGTAGGAATTGTATTGAGACGCCAGGATCACGAGCCAGTCATGGAGCAACAGTCGCGCTTCCTTCACCCCTTCCTCCAACGAGACTCGCATGATCTGGATGAGAGAGATTTTAGACCTTTCCAAATTGCACCAATCACGATTTGACAAGCATTATCAAATAAGTTGCTGTACAGAAACATCCTCAATTACCTTGTGAGTGAGAATTGAGAGAACAACCTCAGGATCCGCACCCTCATATAACTCCATATAGTTTCGAGCTATACCAAGTTCAAGAGTCCGAATCCTTATCCGTCTCTTGACTACGAATTTCGGTCTGGTACAAACAAGGCAACTTCATCGATGGAGCCCTTTTAATCAAGTGTATCATGTTTCCACTTTGAACTTGCAGCAATACCTTTTTAGAGGAGCTGCCTTTCCTATCTCACTTCCACAGTTCGTTGATGAGTTGTCATCCACAGGAACCATCACCGAGTACTGAAAAGCAACCTGTAGAACCGGAGTAGCATCTTGATCCCTGCAGGTCCCCGCGACATAGTTGTAAGAACAAACGTCACAAGATAGCAGGTCTAGGGCATAAACGACGTAGAGCCTTCAGATCACCTGGGAAAGCCACTGCCCTTCTTGAACTCAAAATCATAAGCATAAGTTTGAAAAGGATTACAGCAAATTATGTGCTGCAGATTATCATACAGAGGATCCGCAAAGAAGTGGCCATACTGCAAATAAGTGCCGTAAACCCAGAGGCACATCAGGAGCTTTACATCAGTTAAGAACACCAGACACACCGGCACCAGAAAGATGAAAACAAAACAAGTGTACTTACAGATCGAGCAACATCGAACTCTGGTGAGGTTCGGAGACGCAGAACACACCCGAATGCAAAAGGACGGGTGAGCATGCGATACCTAAATCATAAGCCACTGTCAGCACAGAAAGGAATTGTCTTCAGGCACACTAGCACAATATGCCTGCACCACAGGTCAAAGGTAAAGTGCAGCTCCTCTCCTACAGAAGATAAAAACAAGAAGAGGACATACAAGTCTTGTGGAAGTGTTGTCTCATCTGTATTCGAGTACAGAAGTAAACTGCCACCGCTCTCTATGCTCAAATATTTCAACGATGCTAAGTCAGTGTACTCATCTGTAACAGCAAATAAATCGACACAGACTCCAGTTTGGACCGCAAGTGCAGCCTGCAGATGGTGTGGGACATCCAGCAAGAAAATGATGAGATCCTGCCTCAAGGAACGTGAACGACACAAATTCCGACACGTTCACTCCACAGGAAGCCCACCAGGTCTTTGTAAAAAGACGTTTGCTCAGGAAGTAGAGCCTTGTCTGCGTCAAGGCCCTTACTGGCATACTGCTCCCCATAGCGCTTCGTATCCAGTTGCCCTGGTCCATAATCGGGTGGACCCGAAAGAAAAGCAAACACTCTAGCTGCCACAGGACATTGAGCAGCTGACAAAGTTAGAAACTTAGGCCTCCTAATGATAATGAGGGTAAAAGAGTAAAGGTCCAAGATGTACCCAGGGCAAACGTAACGCCCTGCCCCATGCCGAGGTACTTGACAAGAGCTTCCATGGCTGCACCAAACCCTCGGCCACCCATACTAACCCCTTCAATTCCTTGCCCTGCAGCTGTGGTCCTCTCCCATGAGCTTGTAGGTCTCAGAGTTTCTAAAGCTGCGGCAATGTTCTCCTTGTTTCCTTCAACCTAACACCCATTTCCAATGACAACATTGTAGGATCTACATACCGCCAAACAACTGCTCACCGGCGTAACATAACCTTACGTAGCACAAGCTTTACCGGTGCCAAGAAACTGAGAAGCGGCATAGCATCTTCCAGATCGACCGGAATCTTCGCATCAGGTTCTGCCGGGACCATGACTTTCTTGATCAAAGGCACCGCGCCTTGAACGTCATACAGCCCGATCTTGTGACTAAATGTCAGCAGCCCGAACAAGGACCCAGGACCAACAGCTGCACACGCAACCGGAACTGACCCTCAGTGACAATGCTCCACAATCCAGAGTCCTGACCATGCAAACAGCTTGGGATCCAGGAGATGCCAGTCACCTTCCAAGGCAGCAAGGAGAGCACTCTTCACGAGCTCCAGAAACTCCTCCGAAGCTGCGGCATAGGCAAACCATCAGTCATGGCAACAAACAGGACATACTCGAACAGAATCCTTGCCAAGGGATCCCCATACCTGATAGATCAATAGCCGCGACATACACAGGCCTCGCAGTTAGCTCTTGGTCAGGGCCGCTCCCCTCCTCTGCTCACAGATGAACTTCGATAAGAGGTCTGCCAAAACTTGGATTTGAGAGACACTCCTCCGAGCCAAACCAAGCCAAACAGGAATTACTTCCAGATTCATCTCATGCGTGCAGGATCCAGAATTCGTCCCAGGACAAACGCACACCAACCAAAGCATAGCATAGCAGACGACGGGCTCGGATCTGAGCCAACACGGAGCTGAATTGCACAGGAGAGCGGAAAACCTTGAAAGTCGAGGTCGATGAAGGAGGAGGAGAGCTCCGGGCAGGCCTCCTGCGTGGAGTAGCGGGAGGCGTGCTCGGGGGCGAGGCGGTTGCGGTAGCCGCAGAGGCCGCAGGTCCAGTGCCATCGGAACACCTCGCAGACCACGCTGATGTAGCCGTAGCAGCTCTCGCAGCGAGGGAGCTGCTCGCCATGCTCCCCGAACAGGGGCTGGTGGCCGTGCTCGTCGTGGGCAGCGAAGGGTGTGAGAGTGGCGGCCCAGGGCACCCCGCTCGAGTCCAGCATCTCCTCGTCGACGGGACATCGCGCCAGCGACACCCGCACCGCCATCGCTCTCCTCGCCTCGCTCGATGCTTTCCCAAAACGCTCAGCCTTCCCGGGTTGCTCTGAGCATTTCCATCTCCAGGAAAAAGGGAACAAGTGTGAACTCGATCGAGCGAGTCAGCTCGCTCACCAAACTTCCTTCCAGCCGGCCCAGCTGGATGAACCTAAAACCAAGGATAAACCCTTCTTGGTGCATAAAACGAAGCACATTATGGTGATGAAGGAGCCCAAGACTCCTGCTATGAAAGGCATGCCGAGAGGCAATCCCGATTTATGAGGCGCTTCTTGCACAGCCCTTGTGCTCGCCAGAGTTTGGGGTGGAGCAGGTGGTGTTGGACACACATCATGTAAAGGCAGCCCACACAATCCCGGGTTTCCTTCATAGGAACTGCTGCTGAATCTTGTCCCGAATCGTGGAATCTGGCCAGTTAGGTTGTTGTTAGACACATCGAAGCACTCTAGACTCGCTAATTCACCGAGTTCGAGTGGTATGCTACTGGTCAGCTCATTGTTGGACAGATCTATTTGGTTTATGGAAGTCATATCACCGAACGAGGAAGGGATGGATAGGACCAGCTTTTTGTGGGAGAAGTTTAAGTATCTCAATCCCTGAAGGGCCGATAGTTCAGAAGGGATCTCACCAAGTAAGTTGCTACCCGACAGGTCCAGGATTGTGGTTGCAGGAGATAGAACGAACGCACTGTGAGCAGAGAGATGTCACTTGGGATAGTACCGTCCAGCTGGTTTCCAGCCAGTATTAGGATGAATAAGCTCTTGAATGAAGTGCCAATCCAAGAAGGAATGCTCCTCTGAAACCTGTTTGAATACAGAATCACCACATTTATGCCTCTGCCTATGCGTGTATCTGATAGGGTGTGTAAGGCATCGGAAATGCTTCCGCTCAACTGGTTTTGCTGCAAGTCCAGCAGGGATAATGACGAAGAGTTTCGGAAAGCGGTTGGAAGTTCACCCATGAAGTTGTTTTGGGTAGCGATGAGGAATTTGAGGAGGGTTGCTGCCCCTAAGCTCTCCGGCAGGGTACCTGAGAATCTGTTCCGGGAGAGAACCAAGTACTCGAGTTGGGCCATGGTACCCCAGTTCACCAGAGAAAGTGATCCTTCCAACTGATTCTTGCTGATCCTGCAGAATTGTGAGATTTCCTATCCCACTGGCAAGCTGACCTGAAAAATCGTTGTCGTTCCATTCCCAGTCAGTTAAGGAAGTGCACTTCCCCCACGACGCTGGGATAGCACCTGACAGATACATTTCAGATAAGACCAGTTGCAAGAGGTGACTGAACATCCCGAGCTCTTCAGGAAGGGCCCCTGCAATGGAGTTTTTCACTGGAATCCCAAGCTTAAACCTCCAATGTACACCGGCACCAAATTCCTGCAAGAGGCAACCTCGGCAGGAATGGTCCCGTTCAGATCATTATATGTGACAGGCAGAGAGGATAATGTCGATAGGTTGCCAATGGCCTTGGGGATCGGCCCAGTGAAGTAATTTTCCTGCTGATTCAACACTTCGAGGGAGCTGGGAAACTCGGGAATACTCCCCTCCAATTTGTTCCGGAACACGTATAAATATCTCAGGGAGGTGCAATGTTTGAAGAAGGGCACTTCACCGGTGAAGTCAGTGTACCCTATGTCCAACTGCACCAGATTCTGCAGATTAGCCAATTTTTGAGGGATCACGCCGTGGGGCTGCTCTGCTGCTGTAACGTCCGGCTCGATTCCATGTTGATAGAAAGCTGGCGCAAGCTCAAAATCCTGGAAGAGCTTTAGAAGAAAGTCCCAGCTCCAGGACCTAAGGTTGGCTAATTCCCTGGGAACGACCCCTGTGAGATTGTTGAAGGACAAGTCGATATACTGCAGGTGGCTGAGATTCCCCAGGGTTGTGGGGATGGCCCCTGTGAGCGAGTGTGCCGTGAAGTCCAGATGCAGCGAGGACTTGAGCAAGCCAAGTTCTGGAGGAATGCTGCCTGAGATTTGGGTTCCTGTTACGCGCAGTCGCTGCAGAGAGGACATATTCTTGAGGAAGTCGGAGGTCAGGAAGGTTCCGTTCAGGTTGCTCTGCATCAACGAAGAAGCCGATAGGTTGCCAAGGTCCAAGAGCACCATATTGCTGCATGACTTGAGGGTTGCAGGAATCTCTCGTTCCAGCCCAGTATTGTTCAGAGAGGCCAGCCCAGTGAGGTTCCCCAAACTAACAGGAATGCCCCCGGTCAGGAGATTCTGCGACAAATCCAACTCCTGCAGCTTGAGCAGCGATGATCCTATCCATGCAGGTATGCCTCCTGTGAGCCGGGAGTGAGACAAGCGCAAGCGGGTCAAGGCCGAGCAGTTGGCAAGGGAGCTGGGAGTGGTGCCAGAGAGCTGATTGGAAGCAGACCCATCTGATGCTGTGCCCAGGTCCAGCTCAACCAACTGTTGACACAATCCCAGCCCCTGACAAATTGTTGCTTCCCAGCAAAAGCACCTCCAAATTCACCAGCGAGCCAACTGAGGAAGGAATCGTGCCAGTCATCAAGTTGGAGCCGAGGTTCAGGCACATGAGGTTGGTAGCGTTGCCAAGTTCCACGCAGCCTGTTGGAGGACAGATTGAGGTGGGTGAGGAAGAGTTGAACACAGAAGGATTCAGGCGTCCCTTGAGATTGAAACCGGGCAAGCTTAGAGAAGCACTTGTTCAGGTCCGCTGCAGCCTACACCTTCCCAGTGCAAATTGGGGAGGACAAATTCCAACTGGCCAGCAGCACGCCTCCCGGATCCTCCTCAATGCCCACTCTGAGAGTGGCCCAACAACATGAACTGAAGTGTGAAACTGAAAGTGGCCCAACGACATGAACTGAAGTGTGACGCAGGCAGCAACCTCCAACATTCGAAAGAAAGTGTGAACAACCCGGCGACCTCCATCACTGCTTGTGCTTCACAGCTCCAAGGAGTGGCAACGCACTTTCATCATATATACATGCTAGTACAAAATACACCGCCTGTGCATATTTCAAAGGACACCTGAAACGTTTACTGGAGTTCAGGGAAACAGATCCACTGGACTTGCAAGCTCAGTCACTGCTTGGGCTACCTACCCAGCTCCACGGAGGACTGGTATTTCCATCAGGTGTGACCACAACATGTCAAATACATCGGAGAAGGGCACGTAACACCATGTATGCAGGCTGGTGCAAGTTCCCGTCGTCTTTTCCAAAATGACAGAAAATTAGTGTAGATTCCTTGCCACATGGCAGCTAAATCGCGCAGCATCTTCACTACATGCCAGACCATCGTGCCTACACACCCATTGGCTCACACAACTCAGACGTTCGGGGGCGGCCAGATTTTAGAAAAGTATTCCTCCACCCGTTTCGTCTGACTTGTGTATCCCTCAAGGCTCTTCTCCAGGAGTTCCGTAGCAGCGGGTCCTAAAGCAGCAGCGAACGTCTTTTGATCCCACTTCACCAACTGCGATTCCCACGGCCCCACTCCTTTAAAGACTTGGTGTTGCAAATGTACGATGATAGCTTTTGCTGAGTGATGAGAAATACTCTGAGGCTTTCAGTAGAAAAAAAAAACACAATAGTTCGAGACACGTTACCTCGTCGCTAGAAATCCGAATGGACTGAGCAGATGGTGGGGACAATCTCCTCACGAAGGAGTATTTATCTTCCAAATCCGCCCTCGATTCCTTGAGGGATTGGAGGACTTTCAGTGGGACGATAAGGTAGTCCAGTCTGCCCAAGTCTTGCACCAATCAGTAAGTCTCGAGCTGGAAAGTTGGATGGTAGATTGCCTGCAACCACGTGTGCAACTCACCCGAGAAGGCTGAAAACATCCTGCTTGTTTCTCACTGCAGCGGCCATCAGCTTCGTCTTGTACCCACTTTTGTGAATGTAGTTGTACGCCTTTGTTGCCTGTAAACACAAGTCAGAGCTCACATACCCAACGACCTATACCCCACACGATACGCAAAAGAGGAGAGCGATGGTGATGATGATTTTTACCAGAGCTACCCCAGGGTCTTCTCCCCGTTCCTTGGCTGCATCAATCTCTTTGTCACCTGAGTGATTGCGTGCCCAATCCTGGACCACGAGATCCGGAGGTTAGCAAAGTTTGCATCTACGCTCACTTGTAGGTGATTGCCTCGTAGTTATAACACGCACCCGAACGCGGCCAACAAATATTTGGACTACAGAGACTCCAGCCTGGGCGGCTGCAGAGGCTTGAGGGAAACTGAAAGAAGATGGCAAGAAGGAAGAATACAACTCAGGGTTGTCACCCATCAAGAGTTTCTTCACAGTGTTTGCAACATGCGTAAGCAAGAAAAACACTGAACCTGTAGACAAGGGTAACATGGGTTTGAATGCCTTCGGATTCAAGCTTCCGTGCTGCTTCAATCCCCTGCAACAATGCAGAGTTATCAGCACGCAGCCTCTACTGGATGGACGAGCTGTACTGGACGGCTCAGGTCGTACATATCTCGCAAAACATGCAGAAATGTGGAGCATACCTGCCAAGTGCCAGCAATTTTGAAGAGAAGCCGATCCCTTGGTACTCCAACCTCATCATACAATCTCAAAAGATGATGGACCTGAAAGAAAGCAGCCACAATTGGCATCTAAGTCAAGGTGCATATTCCAAAAACACTGCAGACGTCTTCAAGACATGCAGTTAACCTAAGATGCAGACCAGATGGCCCTTCAAAAAGCTATGAACTGTGCTCTTGTGCTCTTTCGACTTCCAAGAGTCATGACGTAACCAGGTCACATGTGGTCATTTGCAAAGCAGTCCATAGAAGGACTCCATAAGTCAATGGTCAACTGATGGTCCAGCCACATCACCTTCTTGACGATGCCCTCCGTATCATATGCAAGTCGAGCATCCACTTCTGTGGAAACACGGCCTGGGACAAGCTTCACAAGGTCTGCTCCAACGTTAACCAAGGCCTGTGCATCGACAAATCCTCTTCACATTGATTCATGATACAAAATGCTGAGACAAACGGCATATTCTGGAGCCAAAGGGGAAGCTTGTGAATGCTATTCACAGAAACGGTATCATAACACCTTGTCCAGGAAGCACGATAAGCGGTCAGCAGTAGTGCTCTCAGCATAGCATTCTCCATAGGCCAGTGCACTGTCTATAGCACTCTGAAATGGGACAGAAGCATAAGTCATGCAAGGACCAGACGCATCAGAGCTGGTTTACAAATCATACCAGCATTCTAGACAATAACTCTTACGCTGTACTTGGCCTCCGGCAGACCTGTGATACCCAGGATCAAAGACGAGCTTACAGTTGCTGCAGTCGGGGGAAATCTGCCACACACAACCCAAAGACATGGCTCACATCTTCCTCAACAAAATCCAAGGTCACCACAGCTGGAGGAAAACCTTCAGAAACACGAAGAACACAGCTGACCGTGTCATAAACAACATGCTGTCAGAGTAACAAGAGCATGATGGTGCACCTTTCAAAATCATCGAAGATAACAGTGTCAGGAACAATTTCACTGAAGCCCGATATCGCATCCAGCTCTGTCCCTTCAACTGTCAAAACACAGAAGAAATGACGAGCTTATGAAACAGTGAAATGAACGGCTAGCATGCAAAGACCTCTGAAAATGTGAAGGCCTCTAACCTACGCTCGGGCCCGCACGAACACCGGAAGCGATCAACTTGCACGGAACCTCGCTCCCCGACCTCAGTCTTCCACATGGTAGAAAACGGCAGCCGTCGTCCTACAATTTCCAGAAATCCAGAAAACAGGAGGCGCGACAGAAAATCAGCACCAGATCCCTCTGTTCCGCAGCTGATGGGCTTCCAGAGCCCACAGAAAGAGCAGGGCAAGACGCTCCAAGATGTCCCGCGAGTTCTTGCCTTCAATGCATGTGCCCCGCCGTGTGAGGAGACGCGTTCGCGGCTCAGCGCGGACAAGGGAGAGCAAACGCGAGCTGCTGCGGAAGCCATCGCAAATTACAAATGGCAAATGCACGCAGCCCAGAAGACGATCGATCGACCCTTCCTCTTGAGTGTCTTCCGCAAACGCATGCACAAGTGGAATGTGGATATGTCCGTCGTCTGCGTGGCACCGGATACATTAACCTGTTCCCACGGGCGAACCGGTTAGTCACTTGACCGGGTTGCGTATCCAGCGGATAGCGAGTTGTGGACATCCGATAGCCGTGGCGCCCGCGCTGGTTGGCTGAATGTCGTCCGCATTTCGATTGCAGGCAAATGCAAGCTTCAAATGCTTCTGCCTAGATTCGAGCCTCTGAAGGGAAGCTGGGTTCTTCCAATCGGGGGTCATGTGATCTCAAAGCTGGTGAACTTTGGCTGGATTCTGGAAACTAATTCCAGAGCTTCAGGATGCTCAGATCGATGGTCATCCCGTTGAAGCTGCTCCAGGTGGTGCCAGACGAGATCGTCTCTACTGGCAATCATTTCCGTGTGCACGGATCGTCCCAGGAATCTCAGGTATGCCAGGTTTTGCAAGGCTGCTTCGCTGACCATGGTTTCAAAATCCTGGATGAAGGGAGCAAGCTGCGGTGCTGGTTTATGCAGAGGCCAGAAAACCCACGCAGGATCACTTCCAACGTGAAGACCAATCTGAACATTCTGAAGTACTTCAAAGTGAGTAGGCCCTGCAAGCACATTGGGGGTGATTGGATGCCGTGCTTGTGGTGATTGGATGCCGTGCTTGTGGTGACCTGGTGTCATGTCTGTGTTACGTGTTACAGCAATTACAGAAGGGATCCTCCGGACCAAAGGCTGCTACAAGTTACAGAAAGAAAAGGCCGGAGAAGACTCCTCTGCCTGATCATGTTGATGGCTATGAAGACCCAACAACGCGACTATACCAGTAGGAGACCTAGAGGAGCTGTCTGGGATTTATCCAACAAAAAAGAAGCAATTTTCCTTTCCAACTGAATGCCGACCAGCATCCATTGTCTCTACATGCCGATCCTTATGCCCAGTTGTTTGGACAGTACGATGGATGGTATTGTGCTGGAAACACCTGTGCTTTTGGTGGATGGATACAACATGTGCGGGTTTTGGCCGAAATTGAAGAAGTATTTTGATCGTGGGAGGCTAGAACATGCACGACAAAAGTTGAGTGAGGAGCTTGTCAGCTTCAGTGCATTGCGGGGTAGGTTCGTGAAGCTGACAAACTGCCTGTTGGTAATGTCGTTTTGAGGTGATGGCAGCTTAGTTGTACCTATGAGCTGCATACTTTCTTCGTTGGCACATACTAATGGCCCTCAGCTGCCCGCATGTCTCATTGCACTCAGGAGTCAAAGTGGTAGTGGTTTTCGATGCCATGCTGTCTGGGCAGGGGGATCACAAGGAGAAATTTGGCTGGTAAGATCAAGCTGTTCCCTTCAGTTGGCCGTAAAAGTAGCGATCTGGGTAAAATGTCCTTGGGCTGACATGCTTGAACGACTTCATGTGCTGCTGGGCATGTTGCAGTATCGATGTTATTTTCGCGGCAACTACCTGTGCAGATGCGTGGATCGAAAAGGAGGCAAGCCTTCAAACACTCTCCTCATCGTTTACTCCCACTTCTAGTTCATTGCATGTAGCAATTTCATACATCAGACCTCTGATTTTTCAGCACAAATTGAAGAGGTGCAAATCTGTGGGGAAGTGCATGTTCTGATATCCACAATTTAGATTGCCAACAGGTGGCAGCTTTGGTGGCAGATGGATGCCCGAAGGTGTGGGTCACTACTTCTGACCGCGTTCAGCAACAAGCTGCTAACGGATGTGTAAGTGTTCCTAGAATTCGGAGGGCTGGTCCAAGTTAGCTTTCTTGCTGTAATTGACAACCGAAACATCATGAGCTGAACCGAAACATCGTGAGTTCAACTCTGTTGCCAACAAACAAAGAGCCTGTTTCTGTGCTGTTTTGCAGGGTGCATTTGTGTGGACTTGCAGAAACCTGATTTCTGAGGTCCAATCTCTTCTTCTTTGTCGTTGCTATTTCTTTGTTGAGTCACGAGAACATGACAGTAGCACATCTCTTCCTCTCTCACACACGTCTTCCTCTCTGAATCAGATCAATGACGCGAAAAAGGAATTGAAGGAGCTGATGCGGGACGAGAAGTGCGTTATACTCAAGGACTGTTCATTCCAGCCCTTTCTTTGCTCACAGTCACCTCACACTTAACTCTCCGCTGTCGCAGTGTATACTCAACGAAGGGCAAGCTACTAGAACACAACCTGGAGGGGGACGTGGTTTTGGCCCTCCAAGCCTTGAAGCAGCAATTGAGAAGTATCGAGAACGGTCTTGCAACCTAAGGTAAGCCTCTAAGCAACACCATCTCCTCTTCCTGTGCTTTGTCCAGTAGCCCCACGTCCTGCCATGGTTCTACTTCCGATGCAGAGGGTGCGACTTCGTTAGGTGTCGCTGCCGCACGAGGGAGTCCATGAAGGCTGCTGCTCCATGCGTCCCTGCCTTGGCCCATCGGACTGTAAAGCTCAAGGAGACGACGTGACGGTATGTGCAGCCTTTCATCGAACCGCGTCTGACAGTTGAATCCCACAAAGCAACACACTCACACCTGTCCCGGCCCTCCAGGTTCCCCAAGCACTCACCTTCAGCCGTGCACTGCACATTCCTCGAGCAAGAACATCAAGGTTTTGTATGTTCCTCAAATCTGACGACATCTGGCATCCTGGAGCTTTCCAGGAATTCACAGCTTTCTATGTTGTGGCTCGCAGACTTGCCCTCTCCACTGGTGGAAAGAGTTTCAAGCCAGAAGAATCCTAGAAGACTCTGTTTGCATTAAATGGCAACTATGTCTACTTTGCAGAATGCCTCAAAATCAGTGGACATCCGCGTGAGTCGAAAATTGTGCGTATGCTTTCTCGCTCAGGCTGAATTCGCAGCCTGAGCAAGCACATTCTCGGCAGAGTAAAGAGAGCCTCACTTTTGCTTGCCCTTCTTGCCCTGATTCTTCTTGACGACCTTGTAGTACACCATGCGCACGATCTTGTAGAACCAGAAAATGCTGACGGCCTGAATCCCTACCGCGCCAACCTTGACGGGGACGGGACTGCTTCCCTGCAGCGTGAGCAGGCACACGTAGGGGCCGACCACCATTCGGGCAAACGTGAAGAGCAGGACGAAGAGCAGGTCGTTGGCGAGGTTGAGCGGGGCATCCCGCAACCCGAGCTCCTTGAGCATCTCCCGCAGGTGCATGCAAGGGTTGGAGAGCTCCATGAGCCAGAGGCAGGCCAGGAGCTCGGTCCCGCACGCCCGCAGCTGGAAGCCGTAGGCCAGGCCCAGGATGGTGAGCAGGTGGTGCGCCGCGGTCACCAGGTCCACCGGCGACTCCACGAAGCAGCAGCCCAGGTCGTAGATGAAGTAGGCCAGGCTGACGGTGATGGCGTGCATCTGCGCCGGCGAGGCCTCCCCCGCTATCCCTTGCAGCGGATCCCGCCAGTCCACCACCGACAGCATCGACAGCGCCAGCGCCACCAGCGCGTGCACGAAGGAGACGCATCTGTTGCAGAAGTCATGGCTGCGCTTCGGCTGCGCCACCCGCACCGCCGCAAACAGAGCAGTCCATGCCCCGACTCCCGCGCACAGCAGGACCACGCTGCCCGCCATCGCCACACACCTCGCCTCGCAGCCTCGTCGCCTCGTCAAGGCTCCCACCTGCTGCCACTCAGTGACGGCAAATATTCCTCTTTCCGTTTCACACCGGTGTGTCAGTAAATAGGAATAGAAGATACTTCCCCTCGATGCCTGTTTATATCGCTCCCCGACATAAATGTCTTTTTAGGGGATTTGTAGTGGAGGAGTGAAGGGCCTTCTGCAATTGAAGCTGCAGCTGGGTGGATAGGTGAATTTTGCCATTGGGCGTCTCCGGCTCGGTGGTCGGAATGAAAGGCGGCTTGCCGTTGGGCTTTCTTTGACAATGCGGATAGAATGCTTGCTTTTGGGCTTTCTTTGACGCTTGCTTTTGGCTTTCTTTGACGCTTGCTTTTGGCTTTCTTTGACGCTTGCTTTTGGGCTTTCTTCCACTAGCTATGCGTAGTTCTCGGAAAGAAGCTTTGCTCTTGGCCCTTCGGAATTACAAATGGGCTTTTGTACCAAACACGAAAGAGAAGACCCACTAGATTTTTAATTGACTGCAACATGCAATTACAAGAATATAGTATTTGCTCATAAAATCCCATCGATCTATTATTTTTATGCATATGCATAAAAGTTGTAGACATCAAGCTTTTATTTAAAGTTCAGCTAGTTCGCCCGAGTGGTCTAAGGGGAAGACAAGTGGCTCCAGGAGCTGGCACCCTGTTTCTAGGAAGATATGGGAGACGAGTTCGCACGAAGTGCCACCTCCTGTATGGTCTGATGTGGTGGATGAATCTGATTCAGAAACGCAATGGGTGTGGCCATGGAAATGCATGCAGAACGAATCCGACTTTGCCATCCTTTCTTCAAAGCACAGGTAAAAGTGCTGCACGAGTGTACAGCAGGAGACTCCAGGCAACCCTGGAACAAGCTGTACAGCAGAAGACTCCAGGTAGCCCTGGAACAAGGTGAGGCTGCTGCTGGTATGGAAAGAGAGAGCTTGTTGCAACAATTCCAGGCGGGGATGCGGAACGCTGAGGATTCTGAACGAACTCCGAAGTCTGCAGTGGCAAGGCATGAAATTTAAGCACAGGAGTCGACAAGCTTCTCATGACAACCACAAGATCCGACAGGCTTCTCATGAGCAGCACGAGATCGGACACGCTGAGAATTACAAGATTCAGGATAAGCAATAAATGAGGTTCTCGACATCGAAATTCTGTCAACGACCCTTAAGGCTTCGTCCCACAAAAACTGGTCCACCACGGAGTCCACGCTGTTGATGTCCAGGCCCACATGTGGGATGGCGGGATTCCAGGACTCGTAGGCCCGGGACCTGACGATCTCGAACAGACCGAGGCTCTCGGATCCGCTGGCGCCAACGTCCTGGTCGGGCGTGATGGCGAATGCCCAGCCCCCGCCGAAGAGCCGCTTCACGCTCCGCTCGCTGTCGCCGTCCAAGGAGGCCGCGTACTGGCCATGGCTCGTCTTCTCGTACAGCTACCTGCACCTTCTTGTTGTAAGCGTAGTGCGCCGAGGCCAGGTCGCTGTCGTAAGAAGAAGACGATCTGGCCGGGCGGGTCGGACGGCGTGCAGATGCATATGGCTGTCGCGGGCGAATCGATGGAGCCATGGTAGCTATGGCGGGTAGGAGAGGCTGGGCTCACTCCCTTGGGCCGATGCGCGTCCTGCGCTCCAAGCCTGGTGGCTGCCGGCGCCGCTGGCGCTGGGAAGCTGCTGCTCGCCAGAACGCAGCGCCAGCAGGTCACGTCTCTCGATCATCTGCCGCAGGAGCTATGGAGTCTGATATTCCGTCGCATCCCGCATGTCAGCTGCCTCCAACTCCTCCAATGCCTGTGTGTTTCTCACAAGTGGTACCGGTTTCTGATGGAGCTGGAGGACGAGCTGGAAGAGGCCAGTCAGCCACGCGCCTCACAGGTCTTGTTCCCAAGACGACAGAGGAGCTCCCTTCCCCGGAGAGGAAGAGACGATCCTGCATCCAACAGTGTTTGCCTCCCGCAATAGAAGAATAGATAACTGTTCATGTGCCGAGATCTCATTGTTTGTGAGAAGACTTGTGACAAACGCGGCCTCGTGTTTGCATACATGTGTAGTCCTGATATGGTTATTGTGGGCAGGCAACGTTGAGCAGGATGTGAGCAAGCATTACATCGACAAAGTACTGATGGCCCATTTGTCCAAACCAGAATTCCAGAGCAGGAGGCCTGCCATAGTGTCCTCCATCGCTGCAGTTGTTGTCCAAGTGCCAAGGGAACGTCAGGTCATAGGCGTCCACCACTTGGAATGGGATGTCGGTGGCAAGAAACCTGTCCACCAGAACTTTGTTGAAGACTTCCATTTTGTGTGGGTTGGCGGGCATGTGACGCGACTCCCCGGCCGGAGCCACAGTGGTTCGCAGCACAACCCTGGGCCTCACCTTGCTGTGCTCTCCAGCTTTGTCCCATACATCAGCCCAGAAACTGGCTGCGAATTCCGCTGCTTTCACGTACTCTGTCAGATTGCTCCACTTCTTACCGTCATGCAGGCCTGAGTTAAGCACCATGAGGCTGGGAACTTGGCTGTTGGTGAAGTAGGACCGGAGGAAGTCGCGGTATGGCCCATGGGACAGGGATGCCAGGCCCAGGTTGTTCCCGGACTCTTCATAGTGGCCTCCGAAGATGCTTGTGATGCGCAGGCTCTGGGACATGTCGGCGGGATTCTGGAATGTGGCATCAAATGTTCTGCTCGGCGTACCCACGCCCAAGCCCAGTACCAAGTTGAGCAGGTTGCGGATGGTGTCCTGATGATTAGAGTCGCCCCAGAAGAAAATCCATTTCAAGGAGCTCGCACACTTCCACGCCGCTGCAGGATCGAAGATACGGAATTTGCAGTGAGCAGAGTAGATCCACCCGTTGCTCTCAATCCTGCCGGCGGCTCCATCGCACCAGGATGCATCACAGGGCGTGCTGGGATCCAGGCATCGAAACCTCCCGTCTGCTTCAGGCTGCCGGTTGCAGGACGCATTGAAGAAAGTGCGAGTCCACTGCCCCGTCCATTCCCTCAACATGTAATCCGTGCCCCTGCAGAGTTGCAGTACCAGGTCATCGTTCCCATCCCTGCTCAAACCCTCGGGAACCTGCCTCCGGGACGCTGCCACAAACTCGACATCGAACCCTAACACTTCCGCGTCTTGAATCCACGAGTCCGGGACAAGATCGAGACCGTGGAGATTCCCGAACAGCAACACTGCGCTGAACCTCAAGATACCAGTCACTCTTCCCGGCACCTCCAGCCTAATCAGGTACGATCCATCACCGAGATCCACCACAGGAGGCCGAGACCTCCATGCCACACCTGATGACAGCCAAGCCATACACGCAGAATGAGCTCCACGCTGACACCATCTCCCACACAAAGAGACTGAATTCATCAAACAAGGGAAGTCTTTCTGTCACTCACCTGTCAGCGCAGTCTCGTAGAAGTCGCCACCAGCACACCGCCGTGTGCCGTTCTCAGTGTAGGAAACAATGAGCAGCTCATGCGGCACTCCAGCCTCCAGCAGCAGGGGCCTCCCATCCTGCAGCTTGGGCCTCCCGACAAGCGCCACGCTGCTGGTACTCTCCTCATCGCACTTATCTGTCCCATTCTTCTCCGCTTGCCGGATGAGCCATTGCACAGCCTGCCCGGCGTCCATAGCCGGCTCACGTGACCGCCTCAGCTGCCCCGCTCGTGAGTTTTCCTGGGGAGCCAGGCCGGCGGCCAGCAGCAGCCCTTCCAGAGAAGTGCATGACTGCAGCACAACCAGGGTGCTGGAGAGAAGCAAGACGGTGGCCAACAGCATGGCTCCGCGGTAGGATGCCATGCTCCATTTCTGCGGCTCGGATGCCGCCTCCGAGTCTCCTCCTCTTCTGAGATAGCTGTTCTGCTTCACCACCTTGATCCAGCTCCGTGCTCCTGCCATGTCCACGGCCATAGCCGGCCGTCACATAATCCCAGCATTTCATCAAAACCGCCATCGCCATCCTTCTTGCCGAAGCCGATGTTCCAAGAACGTCATGCATTCCGGCTGGCCTTATCTGAAAAACAAAACAAAACCAGGTTTCGAATCGAATCGAAGTATTTTCGTTCCCGCGTAAAGGGTTTGGACAGCGCTTACTGTGCGAAGTGCAACACCGGAAGGTCATCCGGCAGAGCTATGCGAATGTGAGACAAGCTTTAGCGACGATGCAGGCTACCAGGCTTGCCACGCGGTTGCAGCGGGAGATTGCAATGTTGATGACAGATCCCCCGCCCGGGGTCTGTGCTTGGCCTTGTGGCGACCTGCTGCTTTGCAGAGGGACGGATGTCAAGAGGCTTTGGGGGAAGTTGTATTGCAACGCCTGCACTTGAATTCTCGTTGGGGCCGGCTGCATGACCTGGGCAGCGGGCAGGCGAACGACACCTCTACATGCACGCAGATCCCTTGTTAACAGATTCCAGCAATGGTCATTTAGCAGGAGCCATTGATAGAAATAGTGAATTCTACAGGCAGCAGTGTACACTGGGTCCTCTCCCTAACCTGCCGGTTACACTCTCAAGACAGAGAGCAAGTCCTCTTCCTTACAGGTTACACTCTTGAGACCGAGAACAAACGATGATTATTGTAGGTTGTTATCCTGCGCTACCTGTTTTTATCGTTCAGCTTGTTGCTGTGGCAGCAATTGTTTTCCTGGTGGCACAACACGTTCTGTTCGGTCTTGCTTTCTTTGTAATCAGGTCACCATGCGTTTGCCAATTGCCAGTGGTAGATACTGAGATTCGAGTGTGTGATCACCTTTGTAGGGTCTCATTTTAACGGGAACCATCGATGGTGAAGGAGGCTCCACAGGCAGCGGATGCAAGGTCCCCTCCTCCTTAGGTTGTTACACTCTCAGAAAAAGGCAGAGCACACGATTATTGTACGTTACAATCCTGCGCTACCTGTATTTCGTGCTCCTTAATTTCCTACAGGCACAACACGTCCTCTTCGCTCTTGCTTTCTTGTCCAGTCATCAGAGGTAGAGACTGAGACCCTAGTTTCATCACGTGCGCAAGGCTTCCTTTTAGTTTGTGTCTATCCACCAGTAGAGGCATCCAAATTTGATTTGGACACAGATAATAAGCATAAGACGGGTAATGGAAAACGTCAAAGGACATCTCAAGTTCAGTCGCAGCCGGTCTTCACCCCTGAGGAATTGCAAAGACGTGGCCTCTGTCCAATATTGCAAGAACGTGTTTTAAAGTTACAAAGTTTTATTTTTATGTAGAGAAGAAGGTAGCTCTTTATTGATATTTTTCACATAGATTGTCCTCCCCTAGATAATATTAACGACTATAATAATGAGATGAAAAATGAGGCATCCAACACCACACTGATAGAGAGTTTTATCTATCTTCTCCTTCTCTTCTTCAGTTGTAGGACTGATCTCCTTTAAGAGCTTCTCATTAAGCACCATTGGTGTCTTCACAGGCTTGCACTCTTGCATTCCAAAGCGCTTTAGGACATTCTCAACATATGTCCTTTGGCTCAAAGAGATCTTCTTGTTAGTCCTGTCTCTTATTACTTTTATCCCTAGATAGTAATGAAGTTCACCTAGATCCCGCATATCAAAACTATCATTGAGACTCTTCTTCGTACTGTCTAAGAGTTCCAAATCATTGCAAACAAGAATTAAATCATCCACATAGACAGCAATGATCATCATGGACTCTCCTACTCTCTTCACATAGATATTCCAATCTCCATTGGTTTTTTTGAAACCTCTAACTTGGAAGAACATGTCAATCTTAACATACCAGGCAAGTGCAGATTGCTTAAGACCATAGAGTGTCTTTAGCAATTTACATACCCTTCTTCCAAATCTCCATTGAGAAACGCAGTTTGGACATTCATGTGATGTATCTCCAGATCCATGGTAGCTGCTATTGCTAAGAGTATACGAATGGATGTTATCTTAGCAACAGAGGAGAAAGTGTCGGTGTAGTCAATACCTGGCACTTGTGTACATCCCTTTCCCACCAGCCTTGCTTTGTATCGCTCTATGCTCCCATCAGCGTTGTGCTTGATCTTGAACACCCATTTGGATCCTATGCACTTCCTTCCTTGGGGTAGAGGAGTGATTTCCCAAGTCTTGTTCTTGATAAGTGAGTTATACTCACTATCCAGGGTTTCTTTCCACTCCTTCGCCTTTGGCCCATCCAAGGCTTCCTTCAAGCTTTGCGTCTCATCAGCATCTGCCAACATAGCCTCTTCGCATTTGCATGCATTCATGGACTCCAAAATTTTCAAGGTTTCCATCGCCTTGATGATCTCCCGATCCGGGTCGGCTCCTCTTGGATTCTTCGATCTCGCTCCTCTTCATCATCCTCGATATCCGGGCTTCTCCACCTTCTATATCACCTTGTGGTAGAGGTTGCTCATGCTCGTGAACAGTTGAGCATGCTCAAGAGTAGGTTGCTCAAGTACCAAGTCTTGTGCTTCTTCACGCTCCCTCACCTCCTTGATAACAACTTGCGTTGCTCCCACTCCTTTGTTAGGTTCCACAACCTCATGAAAACAACATCCCTAGAAAGTAATGAAGTTCACCTAGATCCCTCATATCAAAACTATCATTAAGACTCTTCTTACTCTCTAAGAGCTCCAAATCATTGCAAACAAGGATTAGATCATCCACATAGACAATGATCATCATGGACTCTCCTACTCTCTTCACATAGATGTTCCAATCTCCATTGGTTTTCTTGAAACCTCTAGCTTGGAAGAACTTGTCAATCTTAACATACCGTAAGTGCAGTTGCTTAAGACCATAGAGTGCCTTTAGCAATTTACATACCCTTCTTCCAATCTCCATTGAGAAAGCCTTGGTTTGGACATCCATGTGATGTATCTCCGGATCCATGGTAGCTATTGCTAAGAGTATACGAATGGATGTTATCTTAGCAACAGGGAGAAAGTGTCGGTGTAGTCAATACACTTGTGTATATCCCTTCCCACCAGCCTTGCTTTGTATCGCTCTATGCTCCCATCGGTTGTGCTTGATCTTGAACACCCATTTGGATCCTATGCACTTCCTTCCTTGGGGTAGAGGATTTCCCAAGTCTTGTTCTTGATAAGTGAGTTATACTCACTATCCGAGCTTCTTTCCACTCCTTCGCCTTTGGCCCTTCCAAGGCTTCCTTCAAGCTTTGCTCATCAAGATCGCCAACATAGCCTCTTCGTACTTGCATGCATTCATGGACTCCAAAATTTTCTGCGAAGGTTTCCATCGCCTTGATGATCTCCTGATCTGGGTCGGCGGCTCCTCTTGGATTCTTGATCTCGCTCCTCTTCATCATCCTCGATATCCGGGCTTCTCCACCTTCTATATCACCTTGTGGTAGAGGTTGCTCATGCTCAGGAACAGGTTGAGCATGCTCAAGAGTAGGTTGCTCAAGAACCAAGTCTTGTGCTTCTTCACGCTCCTTCAACTCCTTGATGACAACTTGCGTTGCTCCCACTCCTTTGTTAGGTTCCACAACCTCATGAAAACAACATCCTCGAAAATGATTTTCTTGGTTGTAGGGTTGTATAATCTATACCCTTTACCTCATCGAATACCCAAGCATGATGCACTGGATGCCTTTAGGATCCCACTTGGTTCGGTTTTGCTTTGGAACATGAGCATAAACCTCGAACCAAAGATCCTAAAATGACTCACGTTAGGTTTGACACTGACCATGCCTCCTCCGGGTCATTCCAGTCTGACCTTGGTTGGAACTCTATTCAAAACATGAGTTGTCAGAAACGCCTCTCCCAAAAGCGTACCTCCAACCCACTTTGATGGAGCATGCACTTGGCCGCCTCCACTAGGCTCCTTAGCTTGCGCTCCGCCACTCCATTTTGCTCCGGTGTGTGAGGAATTGTTAGTTGCCTCCGAATGCCATGCTCCTTGCAAAAGCTTTTGAATTGAGAAGAGATGTATTCTCCTCCATTGTCACTCCTAAGTCTTGAGGCATTCTCCACTTTCGTTCTCCACCAAGGCTTTCCACTCCTTGAATGTCTTGAACACTTGGACTTCTCCTTCAAAAGGTATGTCCAACTCCTCCTTGTGAAGTCATCCACAAACACTAGAATGTAGCGGCTCCTCTTGGATTCTTGATCTCGCTCCTCTTCATCATCCTCGATATCCGGGCTTCCACCTTCTATATCACCTTGTGGTAGAGGTTGCTCATGCTCGAGAACAGGTTGAGCATGCTCAAGAGTAGGTTGCTCAAGAACCAAGTCTTGTGCTTCTTCACGCTCCTTCAACTCCTTGATGACAACTTGCGTTGCTCCCACTCCTTTGTTAGGTTCCACAACCTCATGAAAACAACATCCCTGAAAATGATTTTCTTGGTTGTAGGGTTGTATAATCTATACCCTTTACCTCATCGGAATACCCAAGCATGATGCCGGATGCCTTTAGGATCCCACTTGGTTCGGTTTTGCTTTGGAACATGAGCATAAACCTCGAACCAAAGATCCTAAAATGACTCACGTTAGGTTTGACACTGACCATGCCTCCTCGGGGTCATTCCAGTCTGACCTTGGTTGGAACTCTATTCAAAACATGAGTTGTCAGACCTCTCCCAAAACGTACCTCCAACCCACTTTGATGGAGCATGCACTTGGCCGCCTCCACTAGGCTCCTTAGCTTGCGCTCCGCCACTCCATTTTGCTCCGGTGTGTGAGGAATTGTTAGTTGCCTCCGAATGCCATGCTCCTTGCAAAAGCTTTTGAATTGAGAAGAGATGTATTCTCCTCCATTGTCACTCCTCAGAGTCTTGAGGCATTCTCCACTTTCGTTCTCCACCAAGGCTTTCCACTCCTTGAATGTCTTGAACACTTCGGACTTCTCCTTCAAAAGGTATGTCCAACTCCTCCTTGTGAAGTCATCCACAAACACTAGAATGTAGCGGGCTCCTCCATGGGTAGGGTTCTTCATTGGTCCACACACATCGGTGTGTACAAGTTCCAACGCCTTTGCCGCTCGACGCGCTCCAATCCTTGGGAACTTGGTTCGGTGAAGCTTTCCCATCATGCACCCTTGGCACAACCGCGGCTCACCAATATCTTTCAAATCCAAGCCGGTCACCATTTGTTGATTCTTCATCATCTTGATGTTGTCCACTCCAGTGTGCCCCAAGCGTTGATGCCACAAATCTACTTAAGTGAGCTTGACACAAATGTGCAAGCTTGTTGATCACCTACGGAAGCACACAACTTGTAGAGATTGCCTTCCAACACCTCGAGCTATCACCTTGACATTAGGTGATTCGGTTGCTCGGGTTGGATCGACATCCTCGAGTTGAACACAATCTCATTCCTGGTCGTGATTCTTGCTCGAAAGAAGATTCTTCGCAAGACCAGTGCACATGGTGCACATCCTTGATTGTACCTTTGGATGGTCCTCCGAGTTGAACTTTAATCACACCTCTTCCTTTGATCTCGTGTGACCTATTGTCTCCAAGCGCCACTTTATGCCCCGCATTTCTTCATAGCTTGAGAACCAAGGCCGATTGTAGGTGAAGTGTTGAGATGCTCAGTCGAGGTACAAACTCTCATCCTTCTTTGATGGGAGTCGTACTCTTTCTACGGTTGAGACATGAAAGATGTTCTTCCTTCTCACTCACTTGATTGGCTTGTGACTCCTTTCCTTCTTCTTCAAGTCACCAACCTTGTCCTACAATCCTTGGCATAGTGATTAGGCTTTTGCAATAATGGCAAGTACCCACACCTTTTCTTCGCACCTTTTCTCCTTGATCCTTCTTGAGTTGGCTTGTGAAGTCTTCCCACGCGTTGTTCCCTTCTTTGAGAAGAGCACCAAGTCTCCATTCTCTTCTTTCTTGAAGGAATTCTCTAGCTCCTCTTGTAGGAGCAACCCAACCAACTCATCCAACGTTGGTGGTTTGTCGCTTGGACGCATCGCTACCGTCGTTTGAAGGCCAACACAAATTGCTTGTATGCGGATGGTAAGCTACTTAGCAACACTACAATAACCTTTCTTTCAAAAGTTTTGACGTCCGTCGCCTTCATTTGATCCACTAAGTTCTTCAACTTGTTCACGAGTTGTTGAATGGTGTCACCCTCGACCATCTTGAAGTTGGCGAATTGTTGCTCCAATAGCATCTCATTTACCAAGCTGTTCTTCTCATACGTATTGCAGAGGGTCGTCCACGCTGCTTTTGATGTTGCACACTCACTCAATTGAGAGAGTATGTCATCGGACACATAGAGGAGAATCGTCGCCAACGCTCGTCCATCTTTCTCTGTCCACTTGGTGGGTGTTTCTCGAGGCCATTGTCGACAAACTTCCATAGTCCTCGATGAGAAGCATCTTCAACTTCCACAATGTGAAGTTCGTGTCTCCAAACTTCTCCACTAGACGTGTCTCCATGAAGTTCGTGTTCCAAACTTCTTCACTTCAACTTCCACAATGTGAAGTTCGTGTCTCCAAACTTCTCCACTAGACGTGTCTCCATGAAGTTCGGTTCCAAACTTCTTCACTTCCACAATGTGAAGTTCGTGTCTCCAAACTTCTCCACTAGACGTGTCTCCATGAAGTTCGTGTCTCCAAACTTCTCCACTAGACGTGTCTCCATGCTTGTCGACGCCATGCTTAGTTTCCCTACAATTGATCTTGAAGACCAAAGCACCTCACTCACATGCACTACAAGGATTAAGGATTATTGCACACAAGTTCTCACAAGCACAAGGCTAAGAACTATACAATATGACTTGATTCAAGCATCTAGATTGCACACAAGTTCTCACAAGCACAAGGCTAAGAATTATGCAATAGGACTTAAATCAAGCATCCACATAATAGAGCAACAACAACTTTATTTATGTCCACTAAGGATGGGAGAACCATCATGGGACGAGAGATAATCTGGTAAAGAGGTTTAAAACCGAGTACACTTACGCACGTCGAACTAGAGAAGCAGACTGTATGAGGGAAGCGAGAAAGAAGGCAAAGACTACAAGGAGTCCAACAAGGATGCCAAGATCAAGAAGCTCGAGAGACATAGTCCGAGCCTAGGAATGTGGAAAGAGAAAAATCAAGCAATGGAGCACATTCAAAAGAAGAAATGTGAGGCCGAATATCGGCATAGGCGGGACAATAAAGAGGAAGTGTGATTGATTCGGGATCCAAGGAGCAAAGCTTGCGGATCCTATCGTCTTGGGAGGGGTAGGCTTGAGCCAGCAGTCGGTCTCAATCCGGAGGTGGTGGGAGCTAACACGAAATTGACCTATGAGTGTGCGGAGTTTGAAGGAAAGGGGAGGCGAGGTAGCGGGGTAGGAAATTTACGGAGGAGGATTAACTCGGAGCTCGTCTTTGTAAGCGGAGTCTAGAAGTGAGAGGGGAAAAGGAAGAGGGGACGGTGAGGCGAAGGTATCTTAATTTAAGGGCCTGAATGGAGTGGTTGGGGGATGTGAGAAAGGGGAGTTGGGAGGAGGGAGAGGCCAAGCGAGGAGTCGAAAAGGTTCAAACTCGAATCTTCTAAGCCGGTTGGCTTGAGAAAGCCAAAGAAAGAAGCTTGTGGGTCGATGTTGAGCAGGCGGCGGAGGACCTAAAGGCAAGGAGGAGGTAAGGGGATCCAAAATGGGATTAGCAATATCAAGGAGGTGGAGGCGGTAAAGAAAGGATGAGAGGCGAAAAAGGCCATCAAGTTCGAGGGAAAAGGCTGCAAATTCGTAAAGGAGGATGGGTAATGGAGTTGAACGCTTACAAGCAATGTGAGCGGAGAAAGGAAGATTGAACCCTTTCCACCTTCGCCCAAGAAGAAGGAAAGATCCGGCCCCAAATTTCAGCGCCATACAAGGCGGAGGGAATTACCATAGTGTTGAGCAGTGCTTAGAAGATTGATATCCTCAAGATTCATCCTCAGATAAAAGAACGGCGCAAAGCACGCATGAGCCCATCCCTTGGTAGCGGAGGAGGCGAGGAGGTCCGATTAAATTTAGGACCGAAAATAGTGATACCAGATAAGTATAGGATCGAACCATCTCCACCTCGACCATCATAATAAAATTTGCAATCACCCTTGTAATCCCGAGTGTTGAACCGCATAATCTTGGTCTTGCGCAGATTGACAAAGAGACCCTTGGTTTTACAAAAAAGGGATAAAACATCTAGTTGCTTTTGCAGGCCCTCCGGGGAATGAGATAAAAGAACAATATCATCCGCATATAGGAGGATAGGAATACTTTCCAGAAATAGCCGAGCACCAGGGTCGCCAGATCGAAGAAGCCATTCCTCAAGCTCATCAATATACAACCCAGACAAAGGGTCGCCCTCGCGAACGCCAAGTTGGATAGGGATCTGGTGGGAAGACAATCCACGGGGAGTCTTGATTCGAGCAAAGACCCTTCGAGCAACGAGAACTCTACAAGAAGAAGAAGAAGAATTTTATTTAAGTCCACTAAGGACGGATTTCCGTCATGGGACTTGGTACTTAACAACTTGTACCATGGTATGCACCCCATCTAAGTACCGATCCAAGCGCAGGATGCTTAATAATCACGTTTGTGTCCATTTGGCCTAAGCCATTTGGACACACAAGGCTCTCCAACATGGTTTGGATACCATATTAGGAAAAGAGTTGAGCCTTTATAGAGAGGGAACACAATACTCCCATACAATATGGGTTATATGCACTAGGCACACTAGATACTAGCACACAAGTACACAAGAACACTTGCACACACCACACGCCACAAGTAGGTGGGCTTGGCCTTATATAGTCCTAGCCTTGGATCCTATTGGTCACTGGACCTTGAATCCTTTAGTCACTTGACTTGCCCTTTACTTTTGGACTTTCTACAAGATACTCTCTAGAAGATGCATCACTTTCAAGCAGGGTGTCATTTTGACCGAGTACTATCTCAGCCCCCGGACCGCCTAGCCTGGCTACGCTCGGTCCCGGACCGAAGAGGGACAGTGCCTTTTTGCGACCCTTGGGCACTAAATATAAGAAATATTAAATAAATAATTTATAAATAGTAATATAAAAGACTGCAGACTGCGGAGTCCGTAGACTGCAAGTCCGTAGAGTGCCCTAAAAATAACAAACTTAAAAGTACTTGAAACTTTCAAGTTTGTTATTTTTAGGGCACTCTTCATTACATGCTTTTAGGACACTCTTCATATTTTATAATATGTTGTAATAAATCACTTGTAACAGCAGGTTTGCATGTGGGAAGATAGCTCCATGCGCAGATCCAAGAACAAGGGCTTCATCACTACTGCATCACTCCACATTGGAGCATCACATATGCATGGTGGATCTCCAGGGCCGTACCGGGCGACTAGTTGAGGCTCTTGCTTTGGTCAGGAGAATGGCTGTGCTGCCCACTGCTGCAGTTTGGCACACTCTGTTGGGTGCTTGTTGGAAGTGGAGCAACGTGGAGGTGGGATGTCATGCTTTCGACCAAGCAGTGAAGCTAGACGAGAAAGACGCTTCAGCGTATGTTTTGATGTGACACATATACACCAGTGCCGAGATGTGGGAGCAGGCACACAATATGCAGGCGAGGAGGGTGAGGACCAGAGCATGGAAGCAGCCGGGTCAGAGCTTGTGGGCAGACATGGACAAGCAAGTGCATACTTTTTCAGTTGAGGATGAGAAGCGGCCTCAGAGTAAGCCAGCATTGCCTCTGAGTAAGACAATGCTGGCATAGGCATTTCCGAGAATGGAGAAAAAAGGATATGTGCCACATCTGGCCACTTCACAGGCAGACATATGTGACGGTACAACGGAAGATCATCTCCGTGGGCATGTCGTGTACCCGGCCGGGTATATTATAAACCCTCAACAACACAAGGAACGCAGGATCATTGTGAAGAACCTTTCGGTTGGTGTACCAACAATCCTTTCCTCTGCCCGCGGGGTTCGCTTTGGAGCAAACGAGCGTGGTGTTGAGGGACCTCAATCTCTCAACAGGATTTGTTGCAAAGCAGCAACCAGATTTGCTGAGAGATAACGAAACCCACAACTGTTGTCCAATGTTAAGGGTGTGAGTTCCATAGGAGGAGGAAACCGAGAGGCTCAAAATTTTGATAAAAATGGCTCACGAAACTATTGAGATGTTAAAAATTCCACGAGGTGGAAGCCAAACCTAGAGCGTGAGGCTCCGGAGGGATGTTCGAAATTCGAAAGGAGCCAAATTTGAAGAGTGAGGTCTTGAATCTCGGGAACTTCGTGTATGATTTGAACGGCCAACTAACGGCGATCATTGCATGTTAGCTTGGCCATGAATAATATGCAGTAAGCTCCACAGATCATGCACCAGATTCCGGCGATCCAAATTCTCACTCTCTCTTTGAACAGGCTCCACATCTCCGTCAGCAAAAAATTAGAGTGTATTACGATTCGACATCATGAGAATCAGACGTAAGAGTCATCACCCGAAAATGTGGAGGCCTAAAGGCAAATTTAGGGTTCTAGATTAGGGCTAATGCCAAAGCCCTGATCTAGAACCCTAAACCTACGACGCCGAAAATTCACCACAGCCAACAACCTAGACTGACTTAGGTCAAATTGCCTCAGCGTGTGTAACATGGATGCTCCCGAGCCTGAAAGGCTTCACAGAAATCCGCTTTTTCATCATCCTCGGCATCCACTCCTACTCATTCACAACTCTCTCTCCCACACACAGGCCGGACGAGCGACACGAGGACGCGATCAAGCCCTCAGACACCAAAGACTGCATAGCATGCATAACCTTTGCAGCAGACAACCTGACAGGCAGCAGACGATACAGGGAGCTTGGCCTCAGGTCCGGACGAAAGTCCTCCGGAGAGAAGAGAAACCTCAGGCGACCACTGCCAATGCTAAGCAACACAAGCCTGAACATGCAACAGACACGACAAACCCGACCAAGATGAATGGAAGGCTCAGTTGCTGAGCGGGAGCAAACGCACCGCCACGGTACACGACTCTCGGCCATTACGCCTTCTCAACACTGGTTTGCCCAGGGCCCCAGACCGCAGATGTGATCGGACTTTATTTAGGGTTTCACATTGGAAACCCCTAAATAGCCTTGTGAAGGCTTTTATCTAGAGATTGGATTTTACTTCCCGTAATCCCCCTGCCCAAGCTGTGACATAAATGCCAGGTTGGTGCTTCTTCCTCACGTTGATGCAAGTGGAAGCTGTTCTATCATGGGGACGCTCCTTGTCACGTCCTATCAGCGTGTATAGTTGTCTCCCCACTGTCTTCTATTAAAAGTCCGTGTTGTCAGTTCGTATCATCACTAGTGACACTAGGTTATGTATTACAAGTCCTTGTTGTCAGGCCTTGATAAATTTCAGTGATCTTTGAGTGAAAAGCAGTCTATGCTTTGCCATAAAGTGAGAACAACATCTCACTGGACTCAGTCCGAAGAACGTTTCTTCGGGACCCGGCCAGACCGCCCGAATATGGCGCTTCCACTCTCGGCGCCGCTCCATGCGAACGGCCCCTCGAGAACGCTGTTTGCCGGATTGATAAATACGATTTCGATCTCTAGTCTAGTGCAGATCGCGACACTTAGAGAAATTCTGTCCGAAGATCAGTTTCGGCACTCGGGCGAGGATTGCCTTTATTGCAAGCGCCTATCATTTCGCGCATCACTGAAGTGTGAGCGCTAACCGCGCTGCGGGCGGGGACTTGCGGGACATGCAACTCAGGCGACTGCAGAACCCCTAATAAAGCTGCTGCAATGGCGCTCCTGCGATGCCTCTACAGCACATTCACGTCGCCTGTCACATTTCCATCCTATACAACCTGCTGTATCCTTCCAGTGGTGGGAGAAAGTTCCGGTGCGAAGTACACGGTGCGTGCCCGGCAGTCTCAGATCGTGCGCAGTACTGCACGGTGTCGGACTCCTTCCAATTACATAACCAGCACACTCCAAGGAAGACTCGCCATGCAAACCTGTAACCTACCACAATCATGCAAACTCGCCGGAAACGCGGGATGACCTCAGCTGATCACAGCAAAAGGGGATGACGCCGCTCTAGTCATATTTCGCCACCAATGGCTGTTGAGGGCATTCGACCTTCAAGCAGCGAGGACAAGTTGCTGTGAAGGAACCCCGGGGGTAACCTGGATAAGCTGGCTACTAGAGCACCCTCTCTGCTAGTCCAGGCTGGCCGTGCCTCCTTGTGCACGATAGTCGTGCGGACTTCTACACCCTCTCCCAGCTCTGCCGCTGCCTTGGTGGGGGGAAATCTCAAGAGCTCAGTAGCAGTGTATGTGATGTCTGTCGGTCTTACTTCTCTCACAGACCGAGCTGACGCCTTTAAAAATTCAGCACATGAGCTCGCAGTCTTCACCGCATCTTCCGTGGAAGCGTATGGCTTCCCATCCTCGGCTTGAATTTGTTCGCCGTGCGTGACATTTATCACGTTTATTCGGGAAACAGATGTTTCTTCAGACTGCACCCCTGACCTGCGACAACGACTCTGCCTTGAACCGTCCGCACCAGCTGCACTTTCGTCACCCGATTGCCCGATATCCTCGGCTGCCAGAACCTCTCTCAAATCCAGCGCTGCCACCTCCTCTTCCAAGAGCTCATCATCCCGCCTCACGTCACTATTCACTGCCAAAAAAACCTGTTGTTCTTCCCCTACATCGCCACCCTCGGCTTGTTCTACAACGACCAAGTGGTCATCCTGCCGCACCGTACACTCAGCTGACTCGTGGCTGGACTTGGACTTGAGTAGCATGTCGTCAGAGACGCTTTGCACCTGAGGGAGAAAGTTGGAGGAGTCAGGACTTTTGGCCAGGAGGGGTCAGGACTCCACGGGGAACCCAAGCTGAGTAAAAAAAGGAAAAAACAGTCACACCTTGGCCATTGTCATGTCTGCACCCAGCTTAGTCAGAATCTCAACTAGAGTAGCAAAGTTCTCTTCGGTGGGTCGATAATGCCCACTGTGCGCTTCCATCAGCTTTGCAGCCAAACACACAAACAACAGTGGGTCAGGTCATCACCAGGCCAAGATTGACAATACAAGCTAAGGTCCTCCGACAGTCTAGCCTATGAGTCTCACTCTTACCTCAAGGGTACCATCGTTCACAAGCAAACGGCCTGCAGCCAGAGCAGCACCTCCTGCAAGAAAGCTCGAATGCTGGAACCTGCCCTTCTCCTTCTGCAATAGCCACAACGATTTTACAGCTCCCGATCAACTGCGTTTCTACACACACACTCTCTGCATATCATACTGGCAGGGAAGCAATGAAACATGACGGCCTGAAGTGAGAAAGTACCTGCGCAATATACAGTTTTCCTGATGCACTCATCACGAAGATATACTTGTCTCCCTTTGGAGTATTCACCGGCTCTCCACTAGCCTTGTAGTACAATTTTCCATCCTCAACAACCACTTCATAATGCTTTCTTTCTTTCTGCAAGAACTCCAACCCTCCCATCACTTAAGCCTATGGGCCTTTACCGATGCTCCTAAAGATGCCATTGTGGAGGCTCATGGAAACTTACAGGGCTCAGATACTTGATCTGCTCCTTATTTAGAAGAGACCTCGGACAGTTCTCTAAATCCAGGTCCTTGCCGTCTCCAACGTCCAGCCTGAGAAGGAGCATCCCCAAGGCACATTCGATTGAGAAAAGAGACACGAGCCACATACATAAGCGCCAGGAATAGGACAGAGCCGGATCAAATGCTTTGCCCTGCCACCCTACCAGTAGAAAAAAGGCTCCTTTGTCGGGCTGTCTATCCAGACTTTATAGTAGGGGTGCAGGTTATGGCCATATCGATGCCTCGCATCTATCTGCACGCAAGTCAGTCCACGGTCGTCAGCACACACTACAGCAGAGAGGTGCCGCTATACGTGAGTGAAGAGTAGCGGCAACGAAACTTACAGCTTCCAGCCAATGCTGTATGGCCAGCTTCCGAGCTCTGTCGTCTTTAGCCAGACCGCGTCCCACCTGAAATAGGAGGCAAACAAGGTGAATTGTTTTTCCGCAGCGCTGAAAAATTGCGCATGCGGGAAGCTGAAGCGAAAACACACCTTGGCGGCCTTCTTCTTGATCCTGGCCCAGCGGGTGCGCGCAGTCTCGGGCTTATTGTAAGCATAGAATTGCTCCGTGGTGTGTTGAAGCACAGCTGCTTCCACAACATTCCACCTGCTCTACACAGACACAAGATCCGTGTTAATTTTCACACCAGCCTCCGGCACGCACGCAACGCAGCCAGGACACGGGCGGAACAAAGGGACAACAACACACCAGGCATACTTCCGGGCCATGACAGCGATGTCCGCCAGCTGCCTTCTCAACCGGTAGCCGCGGTACAGTCTCTGCACTTGCACGGCAGCAGCAGCGGCCGCGGTCTCGATCAGGCGGTCAGTCACCACCAAGCTCTCAGCGTCCGCCGCCGAAGTCCAGATTTGCGCTGCGGGCTCAGGCCGGCGAGCTGGCGAGAGCGGAGCGTTCACATCGATTGGATGCGGCGCAACAGCAGCAGCAGGCGCGGCCTCCGGCGCATTGGTCTCCTCTTCCCCGCCGCGAGAGCTGTCCATGAGCAGCAGCAGCGCAAGAGCAGTCCCTGTCCCCGGACCTGCGGACCATCCGGAGCACCACAATTGCATCAGCTGGCAAGCACGAGAGCACAGAATTGGCAGCAAGCGGCAGCCTCTCACGGCCGAGCAGAGCACCGCACAGCATCGCCGCCTCACCTCTCCTCCATCCTCGCCGCTGCTCCGGGCTCCACCTCGAGCTGCGGCTGGCCGGCAGCGATCCAGGCAGGGAGCAGCAAGAGGAGCGGCTTCATCCAGCGACAAGCAGACAGTCACCAACCTTGATGACGGAGTTGCAAGAGAGCCGGCCCTGCCCGGATTTCGAGCCTGCGCGGACCGGGATGGCCCGCCGGCGTGCCAGCAGCAGGAGCAGGAGCAGGAGGCCAGGCGCAGAGGCGCGGGAGGGAGCAAAAACCTCGTGCTAGGCCTGCTGCGTCCGTCCGACTGGAGGCGGCAGCATCCAAGGCGGCAGGTGCGAATTCTTTCTTCGTCTTCCCTTCTGTCTTTCCGGTTGCCGTTGCAGCACCAGCAGCGGCAGAGGCAGAGGCAGAGGCAGCGACAGCTGCAGCAGCAGACTAGACTGATGAACAGGCGCAGGAGCAGAGATCGAGAGCGCGCAGCGAGGCAGCAGATCTCCGCACAGCACAGCACAGCACAGCGCAGCAGAAACAGACCAGACCAGACCAGAGCAGAGCAGAGCAGCGGAAGCGGGAACCGGCGCGGGTGGCGATGGCTGCGTGCTGGCTGGCAGCAGGCCCAGCGGGCCAGCCCGAGGCCTCTCAGGCCGGGCCAGGACAAACCGCCAGTCAGTCGGTGGGTGGGCCAAGTGCACCTCAATCTCTCGCCGGTACCACCGAATCACATAAACAAAGCGCTGCGAATTGGAGCGTCCGCCACATGGACCACTGATCACTTGGGATATGTTAGTTTATTGTCTTGATCGTTTTCGCATCCCACATCACTGCCCTCGTGCCTTGGATCGTCCTGAATCTCACATCGAGACTTTCAATTCCCCCGGCCCAGCGGCCCAGCGGGCGGGCGGCGGGTTGTTTTTCTGTCAGTCTTTTTTCTATGTCCGTCTAGACATACAAGCTCCAATCAGTCTGATAGCCGGGCCAGGGCACCACCTATTATTTTGATAAGCGAACCAACTCTCATAATAGGTAGACAATCTTTTAGTCAAAGGTCGGTACAATAACAGGCCGGTGGGGCTCCCGCTATAATTGAGGGAGGGCACCGGACGCGGTTACCAGCACTGACCGACAAGTGGGATGCAGTCCTGTGCCCAGTTCTAAGATTAGGACGCGGTCGGACTCACACGCTGGAAGGCTCACACTGGGCTGGAATACGGGACCACAGCGAGGCAAGGGCCGGCCACCGGAGGAGGGGGTGGGGGCCCAATTACACAGTGGAATTCTGTACTATACATACATCGATGCTGTGGCAAGCTTATCCACAACGAGACTCGAACCCAGCAGCGGGACCGTGGCAGGAACCTGCTGCGGTGGAGAGTGGGGGTGTGGATGCCCACTAGGAACTGGGTAGCTGCCGTTCCTACTGCAGTAAGGTGCAATTGCACCACTGCCACAACCAAAGAGTGCTCCTTCCTGTACAACATTTCTGTTACTCTCACTCCAGTCTCCGGCAACTGAGAGCTGCATATGGCAACAGCTCCGTCCTGCCCGGACGGCAACGGTCGCTGACAGATTCCAGTTTTGCTTCTGCACAAGCCCAGGCAGGCCCGGTCCTGAGCATGCAACGCAGCAAGCAAGAAGCCCGTTAGTTGTTGAGATGTCACAGGCAGAGATACTGACTTGCGGAGTTGATGATGTTGTCAAGGACGATGGTAGTAAAAGCGAGTGGGGAAAGGACAGAGTCGCCAACCTTGGGTGCACAGGCCAGGGATTTGGTGGGAGGGGATTCCCAGGTACACACACCGTGATTACCTGGGCTGCTTCTTCTTGGAGGGGCCTGGAGCTGATGCTTGTGACCCGGAGGAGGACCACACACTGCTCACACCTTGTCTGGGCAGGAGAGGGGCAGGAGTGGTCAGGTTTCTTGAAGCTCTGCCAACAATAGCCATAGCAGCTGCGCTGGGCGGGCCAGGCGGTGCAGGACTCCCTGTTGCTGTCCTTGCATGGAACCAGCGGTCTGGTCCATACTCAAAACCTCTGTGCTCATCGGCCTTATATCTGAAGCCTGTAGGCCTGTCCAAGTCCCCATGAGAAGAGATGCGCACATTGCCAGAACTACTCACAGGAATGTTGGTAGAAGGAGCACGGGCACTGGAAGTGGAGGGCCCTCCCCCTGCTGCTGGCCTAGCACTAGATTTTGAATTTGAAGGTTGGCAAGCAGGCAGAGCAGGGTTGGAAGGAAGCCACCTATTAATCCAAACTTGCGACACCTTGGTTCGTTCAGAGGGTCCCTCCTCCTTCTCTGCCTTGTTCTCAGACTCGGACCCAACTTCTGCTGCCACATCTGCCCTGCCTACCTGCAACTGGAAGCCCCGTGGCTTCTTGCAACTTTGATGGAGAGATCTACTTGAGATATAACTAGGTCCCGACGAATCTACCTCGTTCAGAATGTTCCTCCTACCCTGCCTTGGAGCCCCTTCATTCCCACCACTACTTGGTCCTGGACCGGCCTCGCCCACATTGCCGCCACCCACCACACCCGTGTCCTTAAATGTGGAAACGTCCTGATCTGGTAGCCGAAATGGGGGCATGTCGGACTCACCTCTGGCCTGCAAACACAAGCAAGGAACTACTTTACTTCATCCTTCAACCCTGAAGCGTTTAAATCTCTGCATACTGCAAGTCCAAGCCACCTTTAAGAGGCAATACAGGAGGGGTTGAGCCCCCGCTGTCGCCAGACTTAGCAGTGTTCTGTCGACGAAAGGGCTGCCTGATGTGTGCAGGCACCCCTGGATGCTGCAGTGAAGCCAATCACAAACCAAACCAAAGCTCGGCAAAATCAGCCAATCCACTATCGCCAAGACTTTCACAAAGACCGACCTCGATTCTACAACCCGCCAGCCTACGAAAAATCGCTTATATAAACCATGGGCACAAGCACTGATCATGATGCATGAAACAGTGTGCATATCCTGAACGGCACAGCAACCCACAAGCTTCTCTCGTAGCTAAACACTTGACTCACGGAACTTTTCCAAGTACGAAACAGGAGTTTCAAGGTAAAATTCACCAGGACAGCCAAGCCTGCATACCTTAAATCTAATGTCCGCATTTGAGCCATCTGTATACAGGTCGCACAAATAACAGAAAGTGAATAACCAGGATGGAACCATCATCGTCATCTTCCATTTTGTAAAGGAAGATCACGATTCAAATTTTTGCACACGTCAACATAACAACATGATGCATGCAGCCAAGACTTGAAAGATGGTAGTACCTTGGGCATGGCTCTGTGGAAGAGAGTGCTTCCGCGTGTCGAATGCAGAGCCTGAATCACTGGGTCGAGCCCCTCGGACCCATGCACTGCTAGATGGTCTGTTAGACAGGCCTGTACCAGAGCGGCGAGCAGGAAATCTGGAACCTGCGTCATCCTTTTGAAAGCCAGCAGATGGGCCTTCAAACGGAGAGCTGGAAAAATGGGAAGACTGACTATGAAACTTGCTTCGAGTGTCAGCCGAAGCAGATTCTTTTCTCAAGGAGCGGGATGTATCAGCACCGAAATCCTGGTCATTGCTCCTGAGGGCTTCTCCAGGTAAAGGTGGAGTCGCAAATGAAGGGCCTGCAGCCTTGGGTCCTGGAGGAGGACGCTTGGCAGCTGCAGTAAAAGATGAGGGAGTAGCTGAGGGAGAGGGGAATGGATCCAGCCTCCTAGATAAGGGCGGCCTTGCAGAGGACGGCGCACGCGAAGCATCATCCTGCGCATACTTGAAGGGACTGAAGATAGGTGTCAACGGAGGGGGCAGGTCTGCCCTTTCCTTTGACCCACTCCCTCCAGCTCTGAGCTCTTCCGAACAGTCCTGGGCGGGCTTGTAGGGTGCAAATAGGGGAGTGAGCAGGGAAGGCTGCTCCGCAATACCTTGCCACAGCTGGCTGAGAGTATCTGCATGGCGCTGCGAAGGTCGGGCAGCAGCCATGTCAGTCTCCTGGAACACCTCCTTCACCGGTCGCGCCCCTGCTGCTGCATCTAGGCCCAGGCCTAGGGTTGAGACATCCATGCTACTGGCAGGCTCAAAGGTCTTCCCAGGCCTGCCTGAAGTGTCCGCCTGGCCCGGGCCCGGGCCCCCATAGTGGCCCTCAGACACGAACTTCTTGACAAAGGGAACAAACCCAAAAATGTGGCTCTCAGCTCCCCTACCCGCCCTGGGAGGCAGGCCCTCCGAGGCCACAGACAGCGATCTGGGCCCGCTCTTGACTTTGAACACATCCTTCCCCTGCCTGCTGGCCAGCATGGACTCGAGGAGCTGCCCGTTCCTGCGCTGCAGCCTCTCAGTCTCCTCCTCCTTGGTAATATCAGACTTGAGCAGCTGGAAAGACGCCTTCCTCTCCGTCCTGGGCTTGAGAGCCGTCACCTCCCCCATGGCCTCCGCACTCTCCGCCACAGCAACAGCAATGGCAACAGCAGCCGGCGGCAGGCTCCCCTTCCCTGCAGCTGCGGAAGCAGCAGTAGCAGTGGCACTGAATGCAAACGAGCCTGCACCATTCCTGGCACCAGCTACCGCAAAAGAGGCCCCTCCATTCCTAGCACCAGCAACGGCAACCCTCTTGGTCGGAGGACCCATAGAAGAAGGAGCGGCAGGAGTGGTGGGGCACGGCGGGGCAGTGAGCCGGAAAGCCCCAAACCCATGGATTGCGGCCTCAGGAACCACATCATCCAGAATGGTATCCGCCGGAGGAAAGGTGAAGGGATGGCGGCCTTCCAGGTCCGCCTCAGCCGCCGGCCTCTTCCGCAGCTCCGCTCTCCCACCCCCACCTGCCTCCTTGGTGCAGGGCGAGAAAGTGACCCTCGGCGGCCTCTGGCCACACGGCACCCTGCTGCTGCTCGGGGACGGGCCTCTAATCCCATTCCTGGACCTGCTCCCAGCCCGCACGGCCTCCTCCCCATCCTCCCCCGCATCACCCTTGTCTCTCCTCCCCAAGCCGGAAGCGGGAGCGGAAGCGGAAGCGGAAGCAGAAGCGGAAGCAGCAGCAGCAGCAGCGGCGGCGGCGGCGGCCAGGCTCGCCGCACACGCCTGTCTGCGGCTGAGAATCACAGTGTCCGCAGCTCCCGCAGGCTGCTGGTGGCGCTGGCCGTCTCCGTGCCTCCAGCTCGCCACGGGACCACGCCCACCCCGTCGCCCCGGAGCCGGAGCCGGAGCCGGACGCAACAATGGCAGAAGCGAATCTACCCCGAATCCAACTCCATGGCCGCCAGTCCAGTGCTGGAACGAGAGTGGACAGGGGCAGCTGTTTCCGCAGCAGAAGAAGAAGGAGAGTCCGTGGCCAGGGCTCCCTTGAGGCGCATGATCCAGGACGACTTGAGCGCAGCACTGGCAGGCCCGGAGCGGGGTCCAGGAGGCGCGTTGGTGGTGAAATTGGAGGCGGGCGCGGACAAGGAGCCGGCCTGCACGCTAAGGGCAGCGGCTTGAAGAAGGTGACAGCGGCCGAGGCGACGGCCGTAGCACCCCGGCCACCAGCGCGCCCAGGCCCGTCTTGCTGCTGGCGCCGGCGCTGGCCCCGCCGCCGCCGCCGCCGCCGCTGCTGCTTCTGATGCCGCCCCTCCCTGCCTGCGCCCCTCATCCGCCGCACGTGCTGCAGCATCCAGCGCCGCGCTCCTGGCCGTCTCCATGCACCTGGGAACCCGCCCTCGCGTCGGGGCCGGGGCCGCCCCCCCTCCTCCCGCCCTCACTCCATCCCGCGGCATTGCCAGCCGCAGGGCCGCTCCCCCATGCCCAGCCACCGCCACTGCCCTCCGCCCCCTGCTACCCAGCCACAGCATGCACTCCCTCCACTCCCCACCCCAGCCTCGCGATCCGGAGCCCCGAGCGCCCGAGTGCCAGCACCTCCTTCACGTCCTCCTCCCCTTCACGCTCCGCCTCCTTCTGCAACCTCCACCTTCTTCACGCTCCGTGTCGCCGTCCTGGGGGCGGCATCGCCGAGCACATCTCATCGTCACAAGAGCGCAGCCAGGCACGAGCAGCAAAGCCACTGACAACGCGGAAAAGCTGAAGGAAAAGGAAAAGGAAAAGAAAAAGCATCACCCCGAACCGAACCCGAACCCGCGCCCGAACCCGCCCCCGCACCCGCACCCGCACCCGCACTGGCACTTAAAACTCAGGCCCGCGAATGGAATGGAATCGCTCGCGCTTCGCTTACTCCAATTAGAAATAGAAATTAGACTGCTAGTCGGTTGTCGATATGGCGAGCTATCTGCATACCCAAATTCGCGGACGCCGGATTCCATGTCCCACCCAATTACCAACACCAATACCCAACGCTCACGTCGCCAATCATTTGCTATGCCATCGCTATTACATGCAATGGAAACACATGTACATATATGTACATACGTACGTTCCCCTATCCGCGTATCCGCGTATCCGCGTATCCGCGGCCACCCCAAAGGCTAAATGGACACACATTTATGACAACACCGCCCTTCAGCATCTTGCGCTTAGATGGGTACTTAGAAGCGGGTTGCCTGGAGGGAGTGGATGTCCTTTGTGCAACGGGTAGCTTAGGCCCACCATGGTACAAGTTGGGAAAATGCCGTCCAAGTGGACTATGATACACTTCTGCTTCTTCATTCTTCTTTTTCTTCATTTCTTCTTCTTTTCTTCTTCATTCTTCTTCATTCTTCTTGTGAGCTCGGAGGCTCTGAGCGGGGAGAATGACATCCCTCCTCGTGCGTACCCAACAAAGCCCAGCTAGTCTATTGCCTAGATACATCTCGTGTCATCAACATTCCTGCTGACTGCTTCGTCTGACTGCTGTTGCTGCATGACGAAATGTACATGGCGGGCGGGGTGGACCAGCCCAGGCCCAGGCGGGCCAGGCCGGCCAGGCGGGCCAGGCCCACCGGCTTGGCCTAACGCGGCCTAATAAAATCAGGGTCGGGGGGAACGCGGTGTTACGCGTGCTAGAATCAAGGAGGGAAGGCGCAGGTGGCGCAGCGCTGTCGTACCACATGCGACCGCCTGGCCCAGCACGCTGCGCGGTGCGGGGCCCGCCGTTAATGGAGCCCTGTTGTCTGCCCTACGTGTGCATGACGCTCATTGGCCAACTTGCTAGCGCTACCACACATCCGTGCCCAACTTGACGCGTCCGCGTTCACCACAAAGGCAACTTAGCAAAATATCGGGCCCAGCCGCCCACCCCAGACCCAGACCTCGCAACACTCGGATGCCAGGCCATGTATGTATGTTCGTACGTAGACTACTAGGTAGGTACTGTGTACTGCGTGCCGTCACGCGCTTCCCTCTAGAGCCAGCTGGGAGAGAATACGGGGCTTGAGAGAGTGGACTAGTCGCTGCAAGTGCTGCGTGCTGCGACCCGCTCGTTCCTGTTAAAACACCACACCCACCAGCAGCGTCCATGTTAAGTGACATGGGAGGAAAGGGGATGTCGGGCAGGGACAGGCGTTGTCGGGTGATGGAGATGGCGTACCTCGGTGATGGCGCCCAGCGCGTCGAATACGGGGAGCAGGCGGTCCATCAGGTTGCTCACCTCCGCCTTGCTGCCCAGCGCCTTCTCCGTGTCGTCTGCGGATTTGAAGCTTGCGTCCAGTTTCCCGCGTGACAGCCTGGGGGAGTGGTCGCAGCGGACGGGGTCAGGGGGCGGCAACTTGTGTGGGAGAGATGAATGCAGGGCAGGGCAGGGCAGTGGGGGGTCACTTGCTAACCTCTTCTCCAAGTGGATGTACAAGATCTCTAGGCTGTGTTCCACCATGTATAGGAGGGACGTGACCAAACTGTCCTTCACCCCGGCAGCACTGCACATCTCAATCATGGCCAAGAACCTCCTGTGCAACCGGAACACGACGTGCTTCAGTTTTACGACGTCACCACAGTGCAGGTCTGAGGAGCACCCTGTGACGGCGCTGCTTACCTTTTGCGGAGGGTGTCTCCTGCGTCTGCCTCCTCCTGCCTGCCGTAGGCCTTGATGATGAGGTCTACTTCGTGCCTTGACAACTCATTTACATCTTCCAGCTGCACAGAGGAGGAAAATGAATAACAGAGGGAGGGAGACTGAAACTGAAACCCTTTCACAGCAAGTAACACAGAAGATGGATATTCAATGGATCCCTCACCTTGGCCAGAAGCAATGTCTTCTCCTCCAGAGCAGACTCCAAATCCACGGTGGACTGGTGTAGCAGTTCGCTCACCAGCTTCAGCGTGGGTTGCCTCTGCCTTCCGAGGTTGTATTGTGCCGCAGTAATCTTCGGTTCAGGAACCTGTCGGCCGCCCGGGAAGGAAAAGGATACATCAATCATCTACGCTATCCAATAACATGTATCAGATTACCGGATGAAGAACGGGACTTACGTCTGGCCTGCTAATATGCAATCGGAGCCCTTGCTTGGCCACCATAGAGTAGAGGAATGTTATCAGGTTGCACCTAATTCTTGCTACCAACAGCTCCATCTTGTGTACACCCTGCCACATGACAAGACCCTTTCATGAGATGCACCAGCCTAAAAGCACCACTCAGTACACCTCGAGTCAAATCTACCTCTCGATCCGCTGCTGTCAGGTCTGGGTTCCTTTCAGTATATCGGATGTGCTTGACGACTTCGCTCCGTGTCTCTGAATCGGGAGAGAAGTATACATAGGCGAGGTTGAAGAGACCCTGGGTGAACCCAAAATCTGAAGACTCCGCAAGTGGCCAGACCTGCATCAAAACAAAAGCACTTGGTCAGGAGTGGAGCGGATCAGTAAGGAATGGGTGAAGCGAAAAAAAACATACCCACGGACATACCTTTGCCAATATGGCTGTAACCAGATGAACTTCCTCCACATCAGCGAGTTCCACCCCTTGAACATCATGCCTCAGGATTCGCTCCAACAATCCTTGGTGTACCTTACAGAACTCCAAAATCTCCAGCGCCACCTCGTCTTGTCCCTGGAAAGATATAGGTCCACAGGTTGGGTAAATGCCATCAAGAGTAGACACGTCTCTCTGACTCGTGCAAATCATCGACCGGGTCCGCCGGTATCCTGTGGAAACGCCACCCCGAAAGAAAAAAGGAGCAGAACTGGCTGCCTGGGATGGAATACACAGTAGCAAATCAAAAGCTTACTTTCTCAATAGTGGCGGAGGCGTCAACAAGCGAAGTGAAGCATAACACAAGACGAAGAACCGGAGCCACAATTTGATGTTGCCTGTCATGCTGTGATGGCAGCCCAATGCCAATTTTCACAGTTTGCTCCCGCTTACCTTCCTGACAAACAATTTATCCCACGCCATTATCGCATGCTTGAGGCAATATATACAACATTATAGGCCCAAGTCCCTGGCCATCTACCAACTCTAGATTTAAGAGTAAATTCGACAGTCAGATGTAAAAGACAAGAAACTCTGGGGTTTCTCTCTTACCGTCAACTGGACATCTATGGCTCGGCAGGCCGACAGGCTCCTCAAAGCACCCATGGCGAAGAGTGCTTGTGTTCCACGTTTTTTCGAGTTGTAGCTAACTCGCAAAAGTAGAGCCAGTTCCGCTTCAACTGTATACAGGCGTCGCACTGAATCGGGGGATGGTATGAGAATCGCCTGTCGTCAACATAACATGCCCCATGCTTTCTCATATTAGATTAGCCCAGACAACTCAGAGGCACAACGTCGAAATCCCTTTACACCTCAAGCTTACTCTAGCTGTTGCAAGCATAACAACATTTCGAAGAGAAAACCTAGCTCAGAATGGACGCTAGCGATATGTTTAGCAAATGCAACACGCTGAGCCCCAAAAAAACACACCTAAATGCGAAGACAGAAAAACAGATAGCCCTGTCGCACCTGGTACGAGTTGGAGCTAACATCAGCAAGACATGATTGCAGCAAGCCACGACTCTGAAGTTGGCTTAAAAAAACTTGTTGCCGATCTGCCGCTATTAAGGCATCAAGGACATAAAATGCAATAGCCTTGCCCACTTCAGTACCATGCATCGCATCCCTTGCTACCTGTGAGGCCAGTCGAATTAAGGAAGGCCCAGTAGTAAGAAACCACACTCGACACCAAGCATCTTGAAGAGAACTCATCTGCTACGACAATGGATTCAATCATTTTAAAGAGCGTGGCACATGCACCACACATACTAACATACCACATCGACAAGTGCCGTTGCTTCTTGTTTGAGAATTGTGAAGTTCCCTTGGGCTAGCTCTGTTTGCTCTCGGTCAAGCTGAACATTCCAAAATATTTTCATGACTCTCAAAGTGATGCGTTCTCAGCAATAAACTATTCAAGCAACAGAAAGACTTCGCTCCCAGCAATGGAATGACTTGCTGTCTACCTTTTCAATCTCGGCATCCTCCTCTCCTTCGCGCCCATTCATCAGGAGGGTTTGCATCACAGACACAGGGAGATCATGATTTACCATCCCTTGTGAATAACGGAAGTACCTTACCAGTGTCGCATACTGCCTGAACAAGCCAACATAAGAGATTCTGTCAGGAGAGGCAACTAACAGTACTAGTCTCAACTGGATACCACAAAATTTACATGGAACTTACCGCCTGCGCAGATTTTCAGATGATTCAGGACGCAGAATTGCAGCAATCAGTTTTGACAGTATAGTATGACATGCACTGTTGGAAAGGCGCACAGTTGATAAAAGATCAAGGTATGTGACATCATCTGTGCTTTCACCCTCTCCAGGAGATACAATACTGAGCTCTTGCAGCTTTGCCATGGCTGTCAGGACCAACTGCAAGTTCAAAACATCATTGAGACTAATGCACAACAAATTTTTCTGCTCACGGCCAACAAAAACTAATCCGTGCAACTACAGGGCACCATGCATCTAGGAATCAGCTTTCACCTGGCAAAGGGTGGAAGCCATTCGCAGTGAGCAATCTGATGATACGGTTGCGCTTAATGCCGCATCCAGTATTCTGCAAAAGAGACGAGACAATCAGTCTTCAGAGCAGTTATCTTGACAGCAAGAGCTGCAGCCAAGACAACTTACTCAAACAGAATTTGTGGTCGACTGCCCAGAAACTCAAATCTTCTTGAAATGGCCACCTGTCAGGAATGGCAGCAAATGAATCCTTCATACACCTGGGAGTCCAGAACTAAGGCACCATTTGGTCACGTACCACCATCACAGCAACGGTGTTACTCACCTCAACTAGCTGGGTCCACCCAACTAGCATATGCACTTGCGCTGCCTGCTCTTCAAGATTGATATTCCTCTTCCAGGCCCATCTGATGAATTGCTTCACTGCTTCTCTCAACTCTGCTTGCCGGTGCCCATTAGCCAGAATATTGTGGTGCAATTCAAGCCTCTTGTACTCCTGACAGTTCCGCGAATGCATTACACATAGAGTCACAAGCTTAAGGTGCAAAGAAAAGAATAGACACCAACCTGCCACAAGCTATCTCTTAGTGCAGTAATATCAATCAGTCGGTCCCCCCTCTCAGACAATCGATATACACCACCCATGTCCACTGTCGATGTATTGCTAAGCAACTCATCCACCTGCACAAATTATATCAAGCCACAAGTCAGCACAGCATTGTCAATGGATTCTTGACACTTAAAAGTCCCACCAAGATCCTTCCTACCGAATCATACCTTGAGATCGTCTTTCAAGCCCTGCAATTCTGGTGGAAATTCTGTATCAATCTCAGGCAGCTGGAACATAACAATGTCAAGCAACTCCAATACCTGCAAAGACGACCACCTTAAGATGAAAGGCCACGAGACCCTTCAAGCTGCTAGAGCAACATGTCATTAACTCGTATCAGGCATCAGTATCAGGCATTGCCAGAAAACTGGAGTTTTTCCTTTAACCACGCCCTCAGGGAGAGCAGCAGCACTTGTTTGTAGCTCTGCAACGAAAAATCAGGTATCCAGACCTACCTTGATCTTCAAAATAACGTCAGAGGATGAATATGTGAGCCTCAGAGGCACCACGGACGAGAGAATGCCATTCTCAAATCCAGGCAGGTCCCGCAAAAACAAATGGGCTAATACACGTCGGCAGCTTTCACGATGTATAGCCACATCAGTATCAGCCAAATGAAGCTCCAGGGCAACAAGTTTAAGCAACCAGGCTCTCTGCGAAAAATGTTAAAGGTTTAATGAGAGCAGATGTCTTCCAGGTTGCAAACCAACTGGAAGCCTATCAGACCACCAAGCTAAGAATACCTGCTGCAGATTGCTCACGCGAAATGCCTGATCGTCACTCCGGCCAGGGAGGGAGGCAGACGCGAAACTATCAAGATGCTGCAAGATGCACATTATGACCACATGGCCCGAAGTCAACCAAAGGAAACGGCGGGAGGACTCACTAGGAGGACAGGATTGTAAGTTACTTTTGAAAAGAAATCATATTTCTCTGAGCGTAAGAGGTCCACAGTTGCTCCACTTGTTACTGGATCCATGCAGAGCTCATACAGCAACTGCCAAACCAAACAATCTACCAACTGATTAAAATCCACTAAGTTTCAAAAAGCAAAGCAACAACTGATAACGTCAAGACCTCCAGGTCATTCACTTTGAGGATCTGAATCAAATCAAAAAAAAAAAAAAAAACAGGTTATAAAGATTACCTGAAACCCAAGCTCATGGAGTATATAATTTACTTCAGGCCTTGATAAGGTATCAAGCATGTCTAGTACCACGCGTAAACAGCTGCGTTGTGAAATTGGATATGAGTACATGGTCAACCCACAACGACTAAGTGACCAAATCAAATGAGACCCTGCACCTGTACTGGCGCTTTGGCTCCAGTACACTCCTAGAGGGTTGGTCGACATCAAATCCAAGTAGCAAAAGTGTTATGTTGAGGTTAGACCCATTTAAGTTCTCAATTAAAAGCTGCAGAACAACAAAAGGGTAGACATTAAAATCAGCCCAGGAAACGAAGTCTGGATTCGAGAAATAGGAGGAAATAACTTAAATTTTTGCTAGCATATGACTCACCCTAAGAATCAGGGAACCAGTGTCATCCTCAGAGCTTTCTGCAGCATTCAAATCCTGAATGCGTGCCTCCAGACAGGCTGCACAGTCTTCTACAAGATATGATGCAGCACCTGCTTCCAGGATAATGGGTACCAGCTGTGGGATACGTGCACTACAATACCAATACAATTCAGCTCAAGATTCACCCTAAACACGATTTGGCTCAAGCATGTGAAAAAACATCCCACACAAAACTATGTGCTCCGCAGGACCAGTGAAAATGCCATAGGAAAGCTCCACTACAACCCATGCAACTGGAACATTCAAGACTCAAAACCAAATGAGCTGGAGTCTGATTACCTTAAAAGGTTCATGATCTGAACAGAATACTGCTGAATCATGGGCTGGGGATCGTAGCGGACATATTCCAACAGAGCTATGATTTGTCGGGCATCATGAGTCAGTATTACATCCACCGCCTGCACACAAGAAACATCCGCAACACTTAAACACTCAAATCCTTGTGCCAAATGCCAGGTGCACATCCCTTTGGACACTTCCAAGACAATGGGGACTTGCCTGATAAGCCGGACGCCAAAAATCTGCAATCAGGGTATCTTTTGATAAAGCAAGAAGAATGAGTTGAAGACTAAGCTGCACTGCTTCTTCCAAATAGGGGCCATATAGTTGGCTGGTACGTTCTTCAAAAAGCCCATTGACCCTCACCATTAGAATACCCATTATGTTTCTGAAAATAACTTTGCCACTCATGAAGTCCTGCAAAAGCGGCATTTGACTTTGAGAATATCATTCAACACCATGCTCTTGGTTCCAAATTAGCCCTTGTAGCAAATTCATAGTAGACCTTCATAAGCTCCAACGACGGCAACTGCAGACGAGATCCTCCAGCAGCTTGACTTCCCATGGTGGTTCCACTACTTGACTGTACCACTTGGTCTGCATTGTTCCGGATATCGTCTTCTGACAACTTATACATGCTCAGCATACTGCCAACCCACCCAGAAGCATCCAGGCAAAAAGCAATGAGCACACAGAATCTTGGATACACACTCTGCAGCAGAAGAAAGAATCCATGTGGCACTTCCACAACATAGATGGTAGCACCAGGGGCTATCAACTAGTAAGCTAGCAACTCAAAGTGGCCAGAGTAGTACCCTCACGTTTGAAAATGTCGAAGTGCTGCAACTACAAGCTGCCATTTCTCTACTGGATCGGCATAGGCCCTTTGAGCATATGGAGCGAACACCTGATCACGAACAAATCTAAAAATGCCTATGTACCTGGTACCAAATGCACACTCAGCATCTTCGCAGCAGGCAGTGAGTCCTTTCAAACTGTCTACAAAATCACTAGAACGCCAGAGCAAAAGCTTCTACAACAAAATTAGATCTGTTGTCAAGATAAAACCTAGAACAGGCCCCAACATACCTATGACCTTTATCAGATTGATCAATGTCACTAGCAATAAGAACATTCAGCAGCTCCAGGTAGGACAATGTGGATGGATATTCTTCCAAACGAGCTTCCACTTCATTCAGTTCAAATGCCATATCATGAGTCTGGAGCATATGAAAAAAGACAGGTATAAGCAAACGCACAGTCATGCCACATTCAAAGTGCAGGTTCCAGGAGTCAGACTCAAACCCAAGCTGGCCTTGAGAACAGGGGAATATGTTCCTTCACCTTTGACTGAATATGAGTGAGATTTCCATCAGCAACTGCTGGTGCTGCAATAACTGGAAGATCGTACTGCTCCAGATACCTCCACACCTTGTCTCTTAGAACAGGTGATACAGGTACAAATGCTGTAATGGCACTGCGGAGGGCCCCCTGAAAACAGGACATGCTGGTGAGTGAAGACACTCGAATTTGAAAAAACTGTGGCCTGATTGAAGCTTCCAGTCAGGAGTACCTTCAGGCGAGGAGGCACATTTTCCCAAGGTAATAACTTGAACAGAGGTTCAATGTCGACAAACCACTGCGTTCTTTCCACCTCATTTCCTGACTCCATGACCTGCAATCCAAGCACTAGAATCAAGAGGGATCATATGGAAGCGAAAAGAACAGAAGATTCACAAAACACAGGAGACTCCAGAGCTGCCATTATATACCTGCCGTAGCACTCCTAAGTAAGCCTCCAATGCCCTAGCATCACCTTCTGGAAATGAAGGTAGCAGTGCCCCAGCGGTCTGCTTCCTCTGCCTAAATTGCTGTTCATACACAATGAGCGAATTGAATAGCGTGTTCCACCCCAAAGACCTAATTGATTTGTTTTGCATCAGCTGATACACCCTCTTTGCTCCATTTTCACTTGAGGCCTGCATAACCAGGCAGCTTTAGTTGGGCTGTGTGGTAATGCACTTAATTCGAGTCTCCAGCATGCACGTGTGTAGAGAGGGTACATACCAATGCAGTCAGCATATGCAAGAAAGCCACCAAAGTGACATAGCTATTATGGTCTTCACCAGCAAATCGCACAAAATTCCAGATGACTTCATTGTCAACCATGAGCTCTGCTTCTCTCTGCAACACAGAACAGCAATTTGCAACATCAGTTGTGACTGACGTTGAAATGCTATCATACACCTGGAACGTCAAAGCTCAAAATGTATACCTGATAAAGTTCAGCTAAGAGTTCCAGCAATGACACAAACGGCTTTCCTTGGGCTGGGGCCTGCTGTTCGCCCCTACCGTTGTCTTCTGCAACTGGGACATTTGATTCATTGTCAAAAGCATCGGCGGACATCAATTCTAGCTCCTTGAGCTCCCGGACCTGTAGAAACTTGCTTCAGAAACTGGAATCCAGAGAATGAACTGTGGGGGACACTCAAACAGCGGGGAAACAAAACAGGAAAACACATTTAAAACAAGGGAAGCTGAACCACCTTGTCCCGTCCAAGGGGTTGCGACAGAAAGCTGGTCAGAAGCTTGTGTAGATAGGCACTAAATATAAACAATAGGTCCTCCTCGTCATTCTGGTAAACAGTGAGACAAGGGCGGTCATGAGATATGAGCTAATCAACATCCGTGTTGAACTCCTCAGTACTTTTCTTGAGATAAGTGGACACATCTCATTAAGATGCAGAGACATAAGACAAAAGAGGCCAACCTGAAAGGCAGCAGTTCTGACTACTCTGTTGGTCAGAAAGTCAAAGACATCATGTTCACAGGCACGATTGAGGCAGACTGCTGCATTTGCTTCGTCCTCTGCAGGACTAGCTACCACCCCAGAAGTAAGCACCAGAAATACAGCCCACACTAATCTGATGACTCCAGTAAAACCCTCTGTCATTGCATCAAGGCCAGTTCCAACCACCTGCAGAGTAAAGTAGGTTACATTCGCTCACACAATTATACAGCACACTACTGTTTTCCTAAACACAGGAAATTTCACCAGCTCTTGAAAGCTCCGACGAAAAGCTGCATCAGGAGCAAGTACAGCTGCCATATCTTGACCTCCCCCGAAGGCATCAGACAGCAACGAAATGACCAGGCTGAACATAATCGTGTACACAATCTGAAAGTAGTTTAGACACGCTTAGTACCCAATACAACGTTGGCACTGCAAGACGGCAAGCCGGAGTGACCTGCTTGAGGCTCAATTGGAGTATTGAACTCAAAGCCATTCCATACAACTGAAAGCAGTAAGGAACCAGTCAAAAAGATACCTGAAGTTTCACAGGATCTTGAGAGATGCTTGGATCTGCAGAGGTGTCCTTAAGTAGATTGTACAAGTCTTTTGCTTCTGTTGGACCTAGAGAAAGCAGCGCATTAATCTGTCAATGACCAGCAGGATATCAAACGAGCAGCCTGGAACGACTATGAAGAACTGAAAGTGCATACAGGACGTGTGCTAGTGCATACTTATGCGAACGATCAGGCAGGTGTAGACAAGGCACTGACTGAGGTTTAACCTCTCCCTCTGTGCAATATCATGTCGCAAAACAAGAGACCCTCGTGAATCTATCACATAGGGCTCAACTCCAGGCCCCCCCAACCCGGCTGGCTCTTCTCGGTTTAGTTCCTTCCAGAGCGGAACACAATTTGTTAGATACCCCAAACAGAAACCGAATGCATAAATCTCAGAGATTGTCAGGCAATCGATACCTTGATTAACTGCACAAGCCTATTTCGCAGCCCCGTCAAGAGCAAACCTTCAACGTATTCCCGTACTTCAGCAAGCACATCAGGATCCAGCTCTTCGTCCAGCACCACAGTCTGAAGCCACGCAATCCATCAAAATAACAGAAGACGCTCAATCACCAAACGATCGGACTGGACCGGCCAGGAAAACATCTCTTAGATAAAGCTTGCTTCGTGGAGCTCACTCTAAGCAGCAGCAGCAACGTTGTGATAAGAGCCCTCCTCTCAGCGAAGCGGAGACCAGCTGCAAGCCGCAAAACTTCCAGAGGATCCCTATGTTGAAGATTGCACTGGCGAAAGCAGGCATCGCAATTCAGCGACGTACATCCATGAACACAATTCCCCGAAAATCAAAAGCGGCATATCAAGCTTACAATCAGTACCTCTTGATGCGCATGTACCAGGAGACCCACACAATGCAGTTCATTAAGGTGAAAGTCGTCACTGAGCTTGATAGCCTTCCAGAGCAAGCACAAAACAAAACGATCGTCAGCTGCCGCACATTGAAAAATTGGGTACTTGGGCCTTAGATACGTGGCTCACAATTTGTGCATCCTGATCGTCCAGTATAGCCGGTGCAGGTCCAGCATTGGGTAGCCTGACCTCTTTGGAGATCACTTGCGCCCTATCCTCCACTTTGGGCCCCTAAAGGCATTCCATTCACAAAATTGACTCATTAGGCTAGGAGCTCAGGGATTCCTCAGCTGCAAAAACTGACAAACGTCGTCCATCAATTGGCAGTAGCAACAACCAGGGAGGTGGAATACACACCGGGGCCTGCAGGAAGGTCTGGAAGTCGGGCAGGAAGATGTGCAGGACGTGGGCGAGCTCAGCTCGGTCATGTGGGGTGAGACGCGAGGCCGATAGGGCCGCCTCGACCGTCGCTTGCAGCCGCTGGTAGGTCCCCATAGCCGCTCCCGTCGCGGCACTCCACCTGATGCTTCAAATCATGCCAAGGGTTTCTTGTTCGTGCTTGCAGCAGGCGGGAATTCGTTGAGTATGCTCAAAAACTAAGGACTTCACTTTCTACCAACTCACGACATTGGGGAGCTTTCGTGGTTCGCCATAGACCGCTCCCAAGTCGCGTGTGTGCGTTGTACCTATCTGAACGAACTCCTGGAACACACATCATCCACCTCCAGCGGATCATCGGAATTTGGAGATGGAGGCCTGATGTTTTTTCATGGAAGACGTCTCGAGACGCTTTCAGATGCACTGCCGACTCGCCGTCACAATTTCACAGCACATAGAACAAGAGGTGGAAAGATCTCGCTCACAAGGCAGTTCCAGTCGGACCTTTACTCAAATGCAAAACTGTAGAGGTGCGATCATCACGCTGCAGCGGAGAAGAAATTATTCGATCTCAACACTGGATGCACATTGCAAGCCTCTCATGCAACCCGCTTGCCAAAATCCAGCACTAGCAGATCACATCCTTAAGATGCACATCAAATAACGGAAGCCTGTGCCGCATGATCAACGCTGGATGCATCCAATACGGAAACAAATCATCCGCCGGACAGCGTCCACTCGGCCAACTCGCTAAGCGCAATGAAGGCTCTCATGGACCTATCCTGTGTCAATGGTGAGCTTTTTTAGGAGCTGGTGTTGTTGCCTGCAGAATCCGAATTCATGTAGTCAGCTCCTGAAGCCAAGCACAGGACGCAGAAGCGACACAGAAACAAGTGGCGATCGAGGATCATACCTTGAGATAAGACAACTTCATTCGTCCATACAAAACTCCGACAGTCAGAGCTGACACCCGTGCGACCTGCACTCAGAAGCACACTCCTCCCGTCAGACCTCTGCTACCGAACGACAGAATGCGTAGTAGAATTTGAAGAAGGCAAAGACGTAGCTCACTAGTGCCAGAGTGCTTGTGCCGGAGTAGGGCCCGGAGATGCCTCCAGCGCCTGCCATCGCTGCCGAGCTCGTGCCGATTTGGGGGGGGAGGGGGGAATTGTTCGTAGCTGCGCCAAATGCACGCGCCTCCAGGGCAGTAGTATAAATACATGACTTTAGGGTTTAATATGTTATAGCATACGCCCTCTCCAGCTATCGAGCGAGTGTTTTTTGTTTCTGGCCGGACTACCTGTTGGAGTCTGCCTGAGTCTGGCTGGAGTCTGGTCTGAGCCTGCTTCGCTTCTCCAAGACTTCAGCTTCGCTTCTCCACTTTTGGGAAAACTTTTGCCATGGCTGTTGCCCCTCCGCTTCAACCTGCCCAATGGCGGATGGGCGGGGTGGGGGGTGTGGCTCCGCTCTTGGCTATGCTGCAGGAGGAGCACCCGGCGCTCAAGGTGCACGCGCTTACGTACCTGGACAAGCTGGTGCCCCAATTCTGGCCTCAGATTTCTTCCCACATCACCATAATGTACGTCTCGTGTCGGCCCTGCTAGGCCAGCACTCTGCTGGACAGGGTTTATGCTCTAGGGTTTGGGGTTTACGTATTTGATGGTCAGAGGTTGAATCATCCGATTTGTTGCAGTGAAAGCCTTCATGAGGATACGCGCTTTGATAAGAGCCAATTAGCAGCATTGCTGGCCTCCAAGGTGAGATAGCCAATTGGATGGGAGGTAGGCGGATTTGAATTGCGCCTTTGGCCGGCGCGTGAGTATTATTGGGTCTTGGCAATTGATTCGTGTTTCTGGGTATGCCTGCTTGACCAGGTTTTCTACTACTTGGGGGAGCTTAATGATTCTCTGACATATGCTCTTGCCGCTGGACCTCTATTTGATGTTAAAGAAGAGTCAGAGTACGTGCAAACTCTCGTTGGTGAGTCCCAGTCTATCCCGCTACCATGCATCCGGGAGTCCGTGAGCTGGGTGTTTGTTCGGTCGGTTGAGCCCGTTCTTCTTCGTGCAGCAAAGTGCATCGACGAATATGCCTCTCTCAATGTTAAGGCTGCAGAGTCCAACGAAGGTGCATCTGAACCAGATAAACAACTGGTGGCAATTGTGGAGAAAATGCTTGACAAGTAGGTTCATCGCAGAGTTTGTGCCCGTTTTCCACTCTCACTACACTAGCTTCTGCTGCTCCAAGTATGTCTGTGACTACGATAATGGAAATGCGCTGCTATGTCACAGGTGCCTGGGAGATGGGAAATACCAGCAGGCTATGGGTATCGCTTTGGAATGTCGGAGGCTGGATAAGTTAGAGGAGGCTATCATGAGAAGTGACAATGTACATGCTATGCTAGCTTATTGCCTTCGACTGACACAGACATTTGTGATGGGAAGGAAGTTTAAAGAAGAGGTATTTCGCTCTGTTTAGCCTTGTGAGATCTGGAGGCTTTCAACTCAGTCCACCCTGTATGCTTTAATTTATCCTCACATTTTGCTGTGCTGCTTTCTTAAGATCACGGAGTTTTGGTTGCAGGTCTTACGGTTCTTGGTTCAGATTTATCGGAAACTTGACCTGCCAGATTACTTGAGCATTTGTCAGTGCCTTATGTTTCTTGATGAACCTGGAGTTGTTGCCACTATTCTTGATCGGCTTCTTAGATCAGACAAGGTAGAATCCTCCTTATCGATAGTGCTTGACCAGTGTCTGATTTGACCTTATTTCTGACCAGCAGCCTGTATGCAGGTTGATGCTCTTATGGCCTTTCAAGTGGCTTTTGATCTGTTCGAAAATGAGTATCAGCATTTCTTGGTCAGTGTGAGAGACTCTCTGCCAGATTTGAAACCGGTCAGCACTGCGGCAGCCCCAGCCAGTGTGCCAGTTCCACAGAATGGAGAGAATGTTGTGAGCACATCTGAACATGAATCTTCAGTTGCGATGGAGACATCAGAAATTGAACGGCCCGCGGGAACTGGTGCAGTTGAGGGGGTTGGTGAGGCATCAGAACAAAAGCAAGAACCTGCTGGCTATTGGGAGAGACTAGCACAGCTCAAAGCTATCCTAAGTGGAGAGACACCCATCAATCTTGCCCTTCAGTTCCTTTACAGTCACAACCGGTAAACTCCTCGAGTTTTAAACTCAAGATGTTGTTTTCCTGCAAAGTTGCATCCTGATTGTTTTCACATTTGTCACGTTTTTGTGACCCCTCGCGGGTGCAGGTCGGATCTGCTCATCTTGAAAACCATCAAGCAGTCTGTTGAGATGCGCAACAGTGTTTGTCACAGCGCCACAATTTATTCAAATGCTCTGATGCACGCAGGAACAACTGTGGATACTTTCCTTCGTGACAATCTGGTTAGCCATCGATTTGTTTGTAGCTGCACATTGCAGAGGATGTTCTGGAGAAATGGTTCTGGTAAAGCTCGTGAGTATTGACACTGATTATTATCCCCAGGATTGGTTAAGTAGGGCCACCAATTGGGCGAAGTTCAGTGCCACTGCTGGTCTTGGTGTAATACACCGAGGGCACCTGCAGCAGGGTAGATCGCTAATGGCTCCATACCTTCCGCAAAATGGTGGAACTGGTGGAGGAAGTCCATACTCCGAAGGTGGGGCACTATATGCTCTTGGACTTATTCATGCTAATCATGGAGAGGGTATCAAGCAGTTCCTATTGGAAAGCTTGAAGAACACGAGCAATGAGGTAGGCATCTGGAATCAGTTCTGCCCAGAGGCTGCACGTCTGTACTCCATCCTTTTAACAGTCATTAATTTGTTTTGCAGGTTATTCAGCATGGTGCTTGTTTAGGTTTGGGATTGGCAGCTCTAGGAACAGCAGATGAGGATATTTATGAAGACGTCAAAAGCGTTCTGTACACAGATAGTGCCGTGGCTGGAGAGGCAGCTGGAATTAGCATGGGTCTGCTCATGGTAGGAACCGCTTCCGAGAAGGCAGGCGAAATGCTGGCTTATGCTCATGACACTCAGCATGAGAAAATAATCAGGTGCGTTCAGATATTTGAGGGAGTTTAGGTTGGAGAACAGTTTCCTTTGCGTGGTCCATGTGAGGACTTGATTGGTAAATTGTTTCTCATTCTGTGCACTGCTGCTTCTAAAATTTATAGTGGATGTCTTTCAGGGGACTGGCCTTAGGGATAGCCCTTGTGGTCTATGGACGTGAAGAGCAAGCTGACACTTTGATAGAGCAGTTGACTAGAGATCAAGACCCAATTTTGCGTTATGGTGGCATGTATGCCCTGGCTCTAGCTTACAAAGGTACTGCGAACAACAGTGCTATCCGGAGACTTCTGCATTTTGCTGTCTCTGATGTCAGTGATGACGTCAGGAGAACTGCTGTGTTGGCACTTGGTTTCGTTCTTTGTGGTGAACCTGAGCAGGTATGTTGATTTTCTGAGAAGCATCAGTACATGCGTTGCTCTTCCCCTAGCAGCTGGTGTCATTAAGTAGTGCTCTGGTTGTTCTGTGCAGACACCACGGATTGTCTCACTCCTCTCAGAGTCCTACAATGCTCATGTGAGGTATGGTGCAGCCATGGCTGTTGGTATATCATGTGCTGGTACAGCCAGCAGTGAAGCAATCTCGCTTCTGGAGCCTCTCACTTCAGATGCAGTGGATTTTGTAAGACAAGGTGCTCTGATAGCAATGGCTATGGTCCTCATGCAGGCAACTGAGATGCGTGAACCTCGTGTTGGCAACTTTAGGTATTTAATGTTTTTGGCTTTTCAATTTTGTATTGGAGAAAAACATAGTGAGCAGGTCCACTTTCATTTCCGTTGGTTGCCTTATTCCCTTTAGTTGTGAACAAGAAATTTTCATTTTGTGTCATGAGTGCTCACATCTGATTGTACCTCCTGGTCTGGCTTTTGATTTGTCTTAGGCGGCAACTGGAGAAGATTATTCTGGATAAGCATGAGGATACAATGAGCAAGATGGGTGCTATTCTTGCCTACGGTATTCTTGATGCTGGTGGTCGGAACGTTGGTATCCGGCTCCAGTCAAGAACAGGACACGATCGAGTAACTGCTGTAGTTGGCATGGCAGTCTTTACACAGTTCTGGTATTGGTACCCCTTGATATATTTCATCAGCCTCTCATTTGCGCCAACAGCGTTCATTGGCCTGAACTCGGAACTTCGCATGCCAAAGTTCAAGTTCGTCTCGGAGGCTCCCCCTGCTATGTTTGGGTATCCTCCATCTACAGCTCCCCCGACAACTACTTCAGCAATCAAGTTGCCAACTGCAGTGCTGTCTACATCAGCCAGGGCCAAAGTGAGGGCAAAGAAAGACAGCGAGTCAAAGGCAGCAACCAGCAAAGCATCGGCACAGGAGGGTAGTTCCTCTCCTCATCCTGAACCAAAGGGCTCGTCGGCAGCTGCAGTGGCAGGGGAAAGTTCATCTGTCTCTGCTGAGGAATCTGCCGCTACAACTGGGAAGGATGATGCAATGGAGGTAGCGTTTGTGGTTCCTATCCAACCAGTGCTGAGGAGATTGAGGAGAGCTCGGGCGAATAATGCATTGCGTCCTCTTTATGTGCAGGTGGACACAGGTGTTGAGAAGAAAAGTGCAGATGTTGAGCCCGCTGTTGAAGTGCTCAACAATCCAGCCAGGGTTGTCCCCGCACAGGAGAAGTACATCAGATTCCCAGAGAGCTGTCGGTATCAGCCCCTGAAGAGGGCATCTTCAGGGTTTGTGATGTTGAGAGATACGAACCCGTCAGAGCCTGTTGAATTGGTATCCAGTGATTCGCCGGTATCTGCTGCTGCACCGAGTTCAGGAGGAGCACCCCCGGCACCTCCAGACACTTCCTCCGACACTGCTATGGCCGTAGACGACTGTGACCCTCCCCCGCCGGAGCCCTTTGACTATACGCCTTAGAGCTTCGTTGTCTGAAGTCGTTTATTGTATATAGCAACTGAAGGAGGTGTCCTTCAAATTCTGGCAGGGGCATTCTAGAACTGCTCTGCTTCCGCACTAGGTGGATGTAGTCTGGTCTCTTGCCAGTAGTCTAATTTGGACTGAAGAGATAGCTAACTCATTGCCACATTGGTATGTTTTATCCGGCCTCGCAACCCGACGTCTGGTAGCAATGCGTACATTTTTGAAATTTCCCGTCTGCCAGTAACCGGAAAACAAACCTTATCTGAGAAACAAAGTTTGCCTTCAGTAGTTCTATGGATTCGCCTAGGGCGAGTCTCCGCACGAACAGAATCCGTCTTTGAAACGATGAACTCGGTACGCGTCTCTGACGATGATGTCGCGCTTTTCTACACGCGAAAGGATTTTCGTGCCACTGTGGCAATCGTCGCACATCCTGAGATTTTTTGTCACCAGCAAAGTCTTGCCTTCTGGAGTGTTCAGAAGACCATACGCCAATGCCAACTTCTCAGCGTGCCCACAGAGGGCGTCTTCCTTTTGCCGGTCCGATATTGGTTTCAATACCAACTCAGTTTGGGGCACATGCCCACTCTCCTTCAGCCTTGCATTTAAACTCTTCAGTCTCAAGGACGTATCGCCACGGTCTTCCCCAACTACAAACTCGTGCACCTGATTGTTAACCTCAATCCATGTCTTTGCAGCCTTCTTGTAAGCACCTGTGCATCTTCTGAAGCTTTCAATTTCCTTAAAATCGTCCCACCTTCCTGCACTGGCATAGATACTCGACATAAGTACATAAGCCCCGGCATCCTTAGGTTCCAGTTCTACAAATTTGTCAAAAGACCGCTTTCCTCGATCAACATCTCCGTGAATTTTACAGGCACTCAGCAGAGACATCCAAGCCACACTGCTACTGTCAAGTGGGATAGTTTGCAATAAACTTTCTGCCTCGTCCAAGCGTCCTGACCGCCCAAGAAGATCCACCATGCAGGTATAATGTTCAACTGTAGGAGAAATGCCATAATTCTCCTCCATCATATCGAAAAATCTCTGACCCTCGTCCGCCAAAGAAGCATGACTGCAGGCAACGAGAAGACATGCAAATGTGGCACCATTGGGCTCAATTCCATGTCGCCGCATCGTCTCGAAGCACTGGGTTGCCAATTCACAGCTGTTGTGTTGACCATAGCTGTGTATTAAAGCATTCCATGTCACCACATCTCTAGTGGGCAGTCTATCAAAGACATTGCGAGCATCTGTGAGATATCCATTCCTTCCATACATGTCCACTAGGGTATTTCCAACAAACACATCAGCCTCCAGTCCCCTCCCTAAAATCTCTGCATGAATATCTTTGCCTTTGTGTATGGCCCCTATGCTAGCACATGCCTTCAGAGTGCAGACATAGGTAACCCTGTCCGGAGTCATGCCTATGCTTCGCATTTTCTCATACAAGATGAGGGCTTCATGACCAAGCTCATGATGAGCATAGCCTGAAATCAAAGCACTCCATGTCACAATGTTCTTGGTGGACATCCTGTCAAAGACGGCTCGAGCATCGTCCAGATTCCCAGATTTTGCATACATGTCCACCAATGTACTCCCAATAGAGATGTCATTTTCCAGTCTTTGATCCAGAATCTCCGCATGGATCTGCTTGCCCTTCTGTATGGCTCCTACACTGGTGCACGCCTTCAGAAGCGACAGAAAGGCCACCACATCTGGTATCACTTTGTCCCGTTGCATGCTTTCATGGAGATTAAGAGCTTCCTGACCTTGTCCATGATGGGCATATCCCGCTATCATAGTACTCCATGTAACCACATTCTTGTTTGGCAACTTGTCAAAAACTCTGCGAGCATCCTCTAACCTGCCGAATTTGGTGTACATGTCCACAAGAGCAGTCCCTACAAATATATTCGTGTCATATCCACCGTCAACGACATCAGTGTGTATTGCTTTGCCAGAAGGCAAATCACCTGCAGTGACACACGCTTTGAGAGCAGCCACGTACACATAGTCATGTGGCTTGACCTCAGATAATCGCATTTGATTGTACAACTGTATGGCCTGCTTAGCTTCTCCATGCTCAACATGCGCTGAAATGATAGACCCCCAAACAAACCTGTCAGGTGCAGACAGGTGGGTGAACACTTGTCTTGCCTCCTGTAAACTACCATGAGAAGCATACATGCGGATTATATGGTTGGTAAGATATGCATTCGACACATATCCACTTCTCACAGCAAGAGCATGAACACGCCTGCCAGCCACCACATCCTGGCTGGCGATGCACCATTTAAGAAGGCGATACAACAAGTCTATAGAAACATGGATCCCTTCATGTTCAACGCAGGTCAAGGCCTGGAAGGCCCCAGCCAGCTGGCCCTCCTCGCACAGGTTGCTCCAAGAATCAACCCTTCACTAGTTGCAAAGATCCAGGAAACGGGCAGTGTCAAACATCACATCTTCAGGGCCTCAGTAAAAGCAGAGCAAAGTCAATCTCATTGCTGGGTTCAAGTGATATACCTGTCATGACACTTCTCCCTTGTTGTGCCTCCGTACAACAACTCGCTCACTGCCTTGTTCCAGCCCGGCGGACGAGCACAAACACCTTCCGTAACAGGGTGCTCTGCAATTTCCTCAACTGAATTACAACAGGAAACAACGGCGGAAAGTTCAGAACCGCTACAACGCATTGGAAATCAGTCCGGATCCGAGCGGGGATCATTCACCTCGGCTGCTTCCCAGTGTGCTTGTCTCCGCTCGCAGGGTTGAGAACCACCTGCACCATTTCTCAATGGGGATAACGGAGGCCCTTCTCGTTTGCATCATGCCGGACAGACACACTTGTGCACCCAAAGCACCACCACTGCTCTTCACTTGTCGCAATCTCCTCGAAAACAGCAAGGCGTGTCGGTTCCATAGCCTACCAGCAGTATTGCCAACTTGACAGTCCAAGCATGAGCAACCGTGCGAGCTCGATTTGGATCACTCCTCGTCCATGGCGTGTGTTTCGCGTACAGCATGTGTGCTCATTGCTGATTTTAATTTTCTATAAGGCATTCTCCAAAATTAATACCATTCATTTTCAGCTTCATATAGATAAACTGTGAAGGGTAAAAATAGAGCTTGTAATTTCCAGGACATAATTCCCAGATTTGTGTGTGTGCGCGATGAGTGTGGAGGGCGACACCTGCTGCAGAGTACTAACCTTAGCTGAGTTCATCGTTCGAGTGTGATATGTGTCGATTGCTTGGCTGACCTCCTTGCTTACCGGGTGGGTCGAACTTGCCCCGACATGTGTAGATTGCTTGGGTGACCTCCTTGCTTACCGGGTGGGTCGAACTTGCCCCGTAGCCACAACCCTTATGTCATACCAAACACCCCAGGACTACCAAACCACAAACACCCATCAACATGCTCTAATTGCCACAGCGAAGCAGGTAATCTACACGCAATCTGCATGCCACACAAACGTGGCCACTGCACACAAAACCCATAGGCATACCACACCCATGGTTAATCACAACTCACACCACGGGTTTTGTATGGCACACCACATAAAAACCATGCAAAACCTGTAGCCCGAGGCGAAAGGGGACAACCCAAGACGGGGCACCAAGCCAAGGGGGCGTAATAAAAGTGGAAGCTTGTAAATATGCTTGGATTGCCTGTTATAAAAGACGAATATGGAGACAATATAAAGAGAACAAGACGGGAAATCCACGCGCCACACAGACCTAGACACTCCAAATCGGCCGAAATTTGAACCGGACAGTGGCACGGATGTCATTGCTCCCCTTGCGATCGAGCCCAATGTTTGGGAGGTGTTCCCTCCTTCTACATCCTCGGTGAGCCGCTTCCTAGACACAAAACCGGCTTAGGCACCTGCCCCGCAACATCGATTGCAAGAGGAAGGCAAAAAAAAAATTATGCACCTTGCTAACTTGCTCCCAGCATTGGCTTCCCTCCCCTTCTGCCGCTGCTCTAGACGAGGCGACCACATTGTGTAGGCGAGCAGGTAGTCGCTTCCAAAGTTGCTTGAGTGCTTCCGCGCATAACCAAAAGCTCCCACACTCGCAGCTGCTTCATTCCCCCAAGGCCTGAAGATGACGGCACGGTAGCGCGCATCATCCTCACATCCGTAGTCACAGGAGTACTCGTTTTGAATATATTGTCTATGTATACCAGCTAACTCTTTTGAAGCCTTGGTCGAAGCACACAAAGGAGCTACAAATGGAGCTGGTGGACCTTGCTCACCGGGTATTTCCTTCTGTCACAAACCTAGATGGGATTGGGAGCAGGTTTTCCCAAGCCCATCGAACTCGCACCCACAACTGCCTGAAGCGGATGAAGATGGCAGCATGGCAATTGCGGGAGAAGGGGAAATATGACAAACCGGACAACATCATAATGGAAGGCTGGGAGGAGGCCATAGAGTTTGGTTTGCGGGAGTATGCAAGGGGTGGTGGGATGTGGCCGCATGCACAACAAATCACAGCAACAGAAGCAAGAATGGCAAAAAATGCCGAGGTGGGGTTGAACCCTTACGGGCGAGTAGGTGCAACGCCATTCCGGAAAGCATTTCGACTTCAGTGGAAAAGGGTCCCAACGAAAGCAGAGTGCCCGTGGGCTGAGGCACATTCCATTAAGGACATGCCACTATTCTTGGCTGAAACAGATCCAGAAGGTCGATGAAGGAGGTATGTATAGTGGATGTATCGTCAGTCTGTTCATACTTCACAAATAGTATTTGTGAAGTATGAACGTACAAATGTATTACTTTGTACTCATGGTCCCAACTCCACTACGGGCAGCACGTCCAACACTCTTGGTGATCCGGCGGTTTGGATATAGTTGTGGATGCGGTGGAGTTGCAAGGACCATCCCGTTCCCTAGCTTCTCCCTCTCCATGCATCTGGGTGTCTCATGTTATGTCCTCTGAGCAGGGCGGGTACCACCCGCTGCCGTGTTCTCGCATTCCGTAGTTGCCTGAGAACTGTCTCTAGGACCTATCCATTGAAGACGAGCACATAGCAATTCAAGCATGCTAGATGTCAGCCCAGTAGAACAGGCCGATGGCCACCCAACCAAGTGCAATGGGTGCCACATCACTTTCCCATGTACCACTTGAACACATTCCGCTATCCCATTCAATTGCCCAAGCATACATCATGACATACAACACATACAGAGAATGGCAGGACCCACTTGGCGGCATACAAGGAAAACTCACATCAGCAAAGTGATACATTGGCACCTAAACAAAACAAAAAACAATATACACAATATGCCCCTCGGAAATAAGAGCAACCATAGCGGATTTCGGTGATGGCCTTCATTTCTAGGAGGTCCACCAACTTCCCAACAACCCCCTGGTCAAGGCTATAGCTGCAAGTACCCAAATCCTCGTAGATTTCTTGCATTAACCAAGGAGTCCCTTCTTCTTTACAAACCAAGTACGTAGCAGCAACCACACACGTCTCTTCACAACTCCCTTTTCTCAAGCTCGTCTGCTTTTTGTACAAGGAACTTGCCAACACCTACGTGTTGTGCACAATTCTCATTTTGTTTGCGACCTCTGAAATCCTATCAAAAGCAAATATCAGACCACCGTCATGATTGGGAACCCGTGCATTCACGTTCCGCAGTGTGGATGCAACCCATTTTTCCTTTGCACCTATAGTGTCAATGCAAGTGGTTAGGCCAACATGGTCGAGCTAGTCATCCGTGTACGTAGGACGTCCCACATGCTAACATCATAATTTTTGAAGGGGGTGAATAATCTCGAAGGGGGTTTTTCGAAAATAATCTCTGAAGGGGTGAATAATCAAGGGGTTTTTCAAAATAATCTCCTCGAAGGGGTTTTGATGGGCCCTAAACGTTTTTAAGGCATTCGAAAACATCTCCGAAAAAGGTGTCACCAATAAAGTTCCAACTTTCCATCCGGCAATGTTTCGGAATGGTACCTCGAACCTATGGGATTAATGCAAAGTAGGAACGGTAAGGAAGGCCATTCCTTCCGGGAAGGGACGACTATAAATTCAGTTTTGGGAGGAAAATATGGTTTAGTAAGGACACAATAAAAGCCAAGGACAAGGTATTTCCAAAACACATTAACATCTGGAACCAGATGTACAACATTCACTTTGGGACCCTGGGACAAACCGTAATTTCAGTTTCATTCATCACCAGAGTTCAATCCTTCGTCATCACTTGGTCCAGCTTCTCCAACATTGTCATCACTATCTTCAGCGGCACTTTGACTCGCAAACTGTATGAAGCCGCGCAACTTGCAGAGCTTATCCCTTGTCACTTTTTTGTCCACCGCATACACATGTTTCCGTGCGTTCAACACAAACCCATAATACAAGATGGCTGTTTCATTCACAAACACCTCCTGTATGTTTTTTGGGTAATGGACCTTACTCCCTTTTTCCTCGGCATCGGACGGATAGGTTGCTTTTCGGCGGACTATGTATTCCTACACATATCTCCCTTGCGCATCAGTGCTCGGTCCGATACTAGTGGATAAGAAAGTGAGGTCGTGGTGCATCTAGCTTGGCGTCAAGGACTCTCCCAATCCGAATGGCACATTTTGCGTGTCCAGTGCCGGCACGCCCGGACTTCTCCGGATGTTATGTCTCCATTCACCCACGCCATTCCACGCTGCTTCGCATTTTGATATGCCCCAAGTACATATCATGTGGAGGTCCCTCAATAATGCCTCATCCAAAGAAAGCTTCATCGGCGCGGTGGTCGGTGTGATCCACTTCTACGTGAAAACCACTTCCAACCTACTAGAAAGGGCAGCCTATATTCACGATCGATGTTGCAATTTTTGTTACACTTCCACATTGCAACATGTTTTTGGAGGCTTGGTATTAAGTTTGTGTTACAGTTTGGTGCAGCCATCTTAACACGAACCTGCACTCTCTCTTCCCACCTCACCCTTATGGGTACACCCCCTCTCTCACAAGCATTGTTAATAATTTCCCACCTGCCCTTGTTACAGTCGTTGTTGCAATTTTATGTAACACTTCCAACTTGCAACACGTTTTGATGGCTTGGTGTTTAGTTGGTCAATTTTTTCTCTTCCTTCTCCCACCATCCTAACACAATGCTTGGTCTCTCACTTCATGTACCACTTCAAAATTGCAACACTCTTTGGTGGCTTGGTGTTCAGGGTGTCAATTTCTTATCCACCTTCTCACACCATCTTAACACAATGCTTGGTCTCTCTCCTCTCACCTCACCACCTAGTTATTGCTCCCTTATCACACCCTTTTATACTCTTTCACTTCTCCTCCTCCATCATGGATGAGAAGGACCTCCCCTATCACAACCATTTTATACTCTTCCTCTTCCTCTTGCAACATGATTGTAACAAGGACCTCTCTCCCAGGTATCCTTCCTTCCTATTTTACCTCCTTTGCATATCCTTTGTATACATATATATGTATATAGGCTTCAAGACATAAGTATGTGTAAGTATGTGTACATATATATGTACACATCCATATTATACTTATATTATATTAGTGTACTTATGTACCTCCTTTGTATACGTATATATGTATATAGGCTTCAAGACTTGTTTATGTACTAATATGTATGTGCTAACCCTTACGTCACTCTCATACCTTGCATATATAAGTGTTTGATTTTATTGACAAATTAATTGGAATTTTGGACACTTCAAGCGTCCTCTATCCCTTTCGACTTTGTTGCCGATGCCATTGGCTTTAACTACAAACATGTCGTCTTCCAAGTGATATGAACATATCGTCTTCGTGCAATACAAACATGTGCCTTTGCGGCGTCACTTGGTGACTCTTCAGACCAACACCATTGTTTTCAGGGTTCCTCCACAACTTCCTAGACCTATCCAGCGGCCTCAATCACCACTTTCACGGCGAAGGACCCCTGTAAATGCTAGGCTACAAAGGTGGGAATACCAATTCCATCTGTTTGATTGATTGACCATCACCGGTCCACCATCTTGGCGACTCCAGATCTACAAAATGGCTCGAACATTCACATTCCCTCCACAAACGGCCCACGGTTGTTTTCAGTTGCATTCGGCATGCGCTCCGCATTCTCTCATCCATCGGTTCCCCACCATCTCTCCAGTGCTCCGCTCCCACATCCAGTTCCCCACCATCTCGTTGCCTCCGGCATCACTTGGCAGTGGCGCTTGCCACCTTTCCTCCATCTTCCTTCTCTCCACTAGTATCATGCCTTCCTTCCTGACATGGCTTTCACATTCCACCAGCTTTCCCTTCCCCTTCTTCCCTGCAGTCATGCACACACATCACTTAGAGCTCACGTCCTACATATCGCCACATCGCACCAACCTTGCGCACAACCAAGCATTCCATTAACCCTTAATGACCACTATACCACTTCAATACTCTGGCATGCTCTCCAATCCATGCCTTGCTGCCCACTTCAACTCATCCAAAGTGTTGCGCCCTCCCCACCGTTGCAGATACCGTTTAACTCCTTTGCTCCAACAGGACCAAAGGGAGCTTGCTCCACAGCCCGTCTCCATGCCTTTGTGCTCACATTTGGCGGATGCAGCCATTTTGCATCCTGCGCCTTCTCCCTCCAGATAATTGCTTTTTGCCGTACCTTCTTTCCCACATTGTGGTTCCTTGTCCATGATGCACCTGCAAACCTGGCCACAATGTCCTCGCGATCTATACTTGGGAACTCATACTCTACCTTCCTCACCACCGTCTCAAACTCTCGTGGCTCACCATGGCACCATCAACTCATTTCGCGACACTAGCTCCAACACGGCTGGTGGAAGGCCTTCCTCAACCGTCCTTCCTCTCCGGACAACTTCCTCCTCCTCATCATTCTCCACCCAACCTCCATTGCGTATAACGGCTCCACCCATGTACACTCCACCACGCCCATGCACAAGAATAACACGGGTAATGACGCTTCTAGTGGCTTACCAACCAACCGCCCATCAATTCTCCAATTTCAGGTAGTGGCAATGTAGTCGGTATGTCCGTCTCCACCTCACCATTCGCCATCTCCATTCTCGCCTCGCCGCTTTCCCATTATTGCCGCCACCGTGTCCTTCTCCTCACCGCCCTCCCGTTCTGAATCGTTCTCGAACTCCTTGTTATCAGACCAAAGGGAGCTTGCTGACCCGTCTCCATGCCTTTGCTCACATTTGGGATGACCATTTTGCATCCTCGCGCCTTCTCCCTCCAGATAATTGCTTTCTGTACCTTCTTTCCCACATTGGTTCCTTGTCATGATGCACCTCGCAACCGCCACAATGTCCTCGCGATCTACTTGGGAACTCATACTCTACCTTCCTCACCATCCCTCAAACTCTCGTCGTGGCCATGGCACCATCAACTCATTTTAGCGCACACTAGCTCCAACACGCTGGTGGAAGGCCTTCAACCTCAACTCCTTCCTCCGGACAACTCTTCCTCCTCCTCATTCTCCACCCAACCTCCATTGCATAACGGCTCACGTCCATGTACACTCCACCACGCCCATGCAAACGATGCACAACACGGGTAATGACGTCTTCTAGTGGCTTACCACCAACCGCCCATCAATTCTCCAATTTCGTAGTGGCAATGTAGTCGGATGTCCGCCTCCACCTCACCATTCGCCATCTCCCGCCACTCTCGCTCGCGCTTTCCCCATTATTGCCGCCACCGTGTCCTTCTCCTCACCGTCCTCCCCGACCATCATATGCACGCTCCTTGGCCCCTCCGCAACCGCCTCCAAAGCAGTACTGCCCACCCTGTGGCAGCAGCTCCTCCTCCACAGTACCTTCGTAGAGATCAGTACAGACTAATACACTTAGGTTAGGTGTCGATTATATTTATAGTTGAAGCCAATCACTAGGAAGGAGCACAAGAAGCTTCCTAGTGATTAGCTTCAGCTAAACTAATGATACTTAATCGACACCTAACTTAGACTAAGTGTATTAGTCTAAGTACATTGGGCTTTAATACCCTTACAACCTCCCACTTAAAGGCCAATTTACCCAGAGAGAATGGACTATCTCATGCCCATCGTTGTCCGAGCTTGTGCAAATTGTCAGAGAGAGTCCCTTGGTAAGAATATCTAGGTTCGCCGGTGAACCTTGACAAGTTGTACCTCTTGTCATCCAACACCTCTCGAATGAAGTGATACTTCACATCCACATGTTTAGTCTTCGCATGAAACACTTTGGATTCTTTGCCAATTGGATAGCACTTTCTATCACATGCAACAGCGACTCAACCTTGATCCCCAAGTCTCCCACTAAGCAGCAAGCCATATGGCTTCCTTGCAAGCCTCGATTCTTTGCAACATGCTCATGGTAGATAGCGTAATACGCAGCGCAAGCAGATCGCCATGAGGCGCCCCTCAGTGCGTGAAGACATAACGATGTGGACCTCCTTGTCCATATCCCTGCATAATCGGCATCTGTGTACCCAACCACACATGCATCTTCACTACCAAAACATATGCACAAAGCTTTTGTACCATTCGGATACCTCATAACTCCTTTTCGCCTCCCAATGCTTCTTGCGAGGTTTGACATAAACGCTAACCACTCCTTGCAAAGGCAATGTCGGGCGTGTAGCAATCATTGCATACATCAAACTCCCTACTGATGAGTATGGGACCTTCTCCATTTCAGCTTTGTCCTCCTCGAGCTTGGGCAATCCGGCGGCGAAAGTTTCACATATGGAGGCAATGGGTACCCAATGGCTTCCCCTTCTCCATGTTGAAGCGTTGAAGCACCCACATTAATGTATTAAAATGCGAGACAAATAAAAGCGAGCCGCTTATGTCAAATAAAGCGGGGCCTTCATGGCACTTCCTCCCCTCACCGGCACCCTCCTCCCACGTTGTTGGGGTTATCCATCGCCACCCGAACGGAAGGTCCACAAGACCAATGGCCTCTCTCGCCACCACGGTCGGCCTCTTGGCGGACCACCATGCTCCTCCCGATCACCACAGTCCTCTTTCTCGGGGACTCACGCCAATTCCTCCTCCCTCCGATGTCACGGCCTGGCATTCCTCCTGAAAGTTTTGGATTCTCTCTGCACAAGCGGCTCCATTAGCTCCCCACCTATTAGAGACACCCACTCCCTTGCGGCCGCTTTCTCTCATCGTCCTCCTCTTTGGCGGAGACTCCCTGCTGGGAAGTTGCTCCCCTCCGGCCTGACACCTCTCGCCCGCCCCTCCATGCCCGGTGGCATTCTCTTGCCTTTATGCCCCTTCCCCTTTCGCTACTTGTGTTTGTGCACGAAGTACTAAACCTTCCTTGTCACGTATGCCATTCCTCCATGCATGCCATATATAGTCCCCGCTTTTTATGACCATTTCGTGACCAAGGACAAGTGTTTGCAATGCGATTTCGAGTGGCCGATGACCAAGGAAGTGCCATGCCATGACAAGGTCATGGCCATCTTACAACTTGCCATGAACCAAGGACAATGGTTCCTTTCTCTCAAATAAAATTCTCCCTCCACCATGGTCCAAGGAAGGTGGGTGCAAGCCATTAGAATAATTGAAAACTCATGGCATGGAAGAAAACATGCCACGTCGTCGTTTGAGGGACGCCTGTTCCTTGTTTGGTAATAATCTATATCAACATCTACACCATTGTGCAAGGACGGTGGGTGGCGTGAGAGCCATTCAAGCAAACTAAATGCCCCTTTCATTATGCCATGAATGAAGGACCGTCGTATGTGAATTTGCCATATATGCCAATTCCGCTCTCCTAGATAATGATGTCCATCGCTCGAGACTCCCATTCGCTCTCCACCAATCATGCGCCCACATGGCGTAACGATAATGTATTCACGCCTGCCGGCACCATGCTAGGTGACGGCCCGACGTCATGGCGCACCGCCGCAAAGCGATTTCCAGCCCTTAGGAGACATGAAAACAAACTCGATCGCCCTTTATGGCCGGCCAGCTTCACACTCATTGCATTTACCAAAGAATCACATCATATTTCGACGCCATCAAAGCTCGCCATGTTTGGTTTGTCACATGTAAGGAAGCTTGAAATTCAAGATCCTCTCATCCGCAACCCGATGTGGCCTGGGCACAAGTGTCAGAAGGTGGTGGTCCGCTTTAAATGTCACCACCTTGCCCCTCGCTTCACGCTTACCTTTCTTGGTCATCCTCGCAGGGCGAGCCTGCCTTTCCGGAACATGCCTCGTCGCGCCTCCTTGCTACCTTATGCCATGTATGACGGACATGTTGACGATGCCGAGCTAGCTTCCGTCGGAAACCTAAATGGGCGTGGAGTGGTAGTTCGCACCACGAGGCGTGTGTTCATGTCTCCATCTTCACAACTAGAAATACTGATGGCCATCAAGGATCCTTTGCAAAGGTTGGAGGGGTGTCACGCCCCTCATGGCGTGAGCGTAGAGCTCTCATCGTGGCTATCCTCGTGGGGACTCTGCTCGTGGCGAGGTGGTTCCTTCCACATGGTGCATGGTGTTCGTGACCACACACGGTATGGCTGGGGTTCACCGTGAGGCACGGATGAACACTTTTTTGGCCCTATTCGCCTACCTACAAGTCCATGCCTCGCAGGCTAAAGTGTTTGTGAATCCGTGATAAGTCAAAACCGCCGCCTTCCGCCGCTCGACTGTGTCTGCTTGTGGATCATTGCGTATGTGTGCACATTATTGTTGCCTCGTGGTGGAAACCGACGATGGCCATTAAGGACAAGGGCTGCAATTCCCTGTCAATGATGATGGCTATCAAGGATGATGGATGGGAGGTTGTTATCCCCTGCCTACCATCAAGGACTGTATGGAGGGCCGTCCCTTGGCTCTCACATGCATAGCAATAATACATTACTTATCTTACATTGGGTAATACCTAATATGATGGTAAACCCTAGTGACAGTAGTTAGTTGTAACCGTTTCACGGGTCCAGGACATATGTTCATGGTTCCCCTTTTTTGTTTAATCAATTTGTTCATTGCTGTGTATGCGAGTGTGAGGATCGATCGTCGTGTACATCAGCGTGTAGCAAACTTTACATGGTATCAAAGCCATAAGGCCTGTACCTGGTTGCGCACATGGCGGCTGATGCTCTACACTTGTGATCTCTTAGAAATTCAAGAGTCCTCTGCCAAAATTGCTAAGTAACCCTAAAGTACTCTGGAAGGATGCCTCGCAGGAATTCCTGCAAGCAATCCTGGCCAGAGACTGAAGGAAGAGGGGCGCATCAATTGTCAGAGACAGAATTTGAGCGGAGGTACTTCAAGAAATCAGTTTCCGCTGCTGAAAGAGAAGATCGCATTAAGTTTCTAAGCACCTTTCTCAATTCTATGGCTACGGCATCAAACAACCATAGTTGTGCAACATTTGTGAAAGCTGAACCCAAAGAGAAAGAGGTTCAGTCACATCGCCATTCAGATACAGAATATACGAAGAAATCCAAACCCTATCCTGAGACATTTACAAAACATGAAGTCATTCTGAATTCCATTCTAAAACACCATAAATTATGAAGGGGGGGAATATACAAACCCCCTTCAAGGGAAAAATAACCCCTTTGACGGAAAAGACACCATCCACAAATTGCGGAAAACGGCTTGGTTTCAGAATACAGACACCGTCGTGTATGCATATCCCTAGCGGAAAACCAAACTGAAAATGGCATCCCCACAACAACCGGCTGGCCACCGCTACTACAAATAGCAGTGTAACAACAAAATTTGAGAAAAGACCCATTGTTAATTTTAAGAGGGTCGAAAACATCCGAACATGCGTTCTCTCGTAGAAGCAACTGCAAAACTAAACACCAACACCCGCTAAGTGCATAGGCGATTTTGCTAAGGCGTCACGGTGTTCTATCGCGAGGGATTGTTTGAGAGTCCACCATTGCATCCACCGAATCTTCTACAAGTGCCAAATTCGCATGCGCTCCATCTCCTGTAAGGCCAAAGCTATCATTCGCACAAAGCCTCGGTCTTCATTGATGTCATTTTGGGTGTCGTTTCGGTCGTCGCCATACAAAGATCCAAAGTCTGCTGTCCATCCTCCATAAGTTCGCGGTTGTCGCTTCAACCTCTTCGCACTCAATGCGACGACGGCTTTCAAGCGCCTTCTCGCTAATACATACCTCTTTTGCCCAGAATCGAGATGGTCCCCTTCGGCGGCTCAAAAGTCACCTCCTCGTCTCAGACGGCAAGACATCAACGGTATGCACTGGGCAATGTAACTGCGCATCTCAAGTCCGCCTATTGCAATACGAGGCCACACGAACGCAGTGTCGTAGTCCCACCGCCCGAGCATGCATCAATAACCCGCCTCCTTGGAGAATGTCCTCACGAGTTTCATCATAAGACCCAATGGTCTCGGTATGGGCACACTACCAACTTGTCATGAGACAGTAAACTGCTTTCTTGATGAGGGTGTCCAATAATGATCTTCCATTGTTGAAGGTCCTGCATCACATTTGGCATCATGGCCGCCCTTGAACATCCATCTTTCACACCCCATCCAACTCGTAACGTATTCCACGCCTCAAATCCTCCTCTGTCGTTGTTCATGTTAGTCTTATCCCAAATGAATGACACCAAGCCGCCTTTGGCACACCACTAATAGCCTCCCTTACCGTATGGGCTTCTTCAACACCATGCATGACGATAATTGAAGTCGTCATTTTCCGCTTTCTCCGAAACTTTGGAACACAAGACCCATCATGGATAAATCCATTCGTTTGTCCATTGGCCCGATGTCAAATCCACGGGAACATCCATGACAAGGTGTATTTCCTTCCCTCAAAACCCACGCATGTCCGTAACGCTATGGGCTTCCACTGCACTTGGACTTTTCCGACGGAACATTGAATATCTGGAGTCCTTCTTGCAAGTCCTTATCCGCCAAAGCCCGCTGCTCATTCTCTAAGCCCTTCCAATTATTGATCTCGAAAATGAAATGCAAGTCGTCGGGCAGCTTTGTCCTCCACGCCTCCCGTCCTTGCTGCCAAACCAAACAACTGTTAGAATGCGAAGCCTCTCACAATAAGTGAGGGCGCGGGCCGGCGCCCAGCCGGCCGGCGCTCCCACCGCGCCGGAGGCGCGCCGGCCGCCCCGCTCCGCGTGAGAGAGGCCACGGGCGGCCGCACCCACCGCCTGACCGTGCGAGGCCCGGCCGCGCCCGTGGCGACGAGTGCCGGCCGCCGCCCCAATGATCAGAGATGGGCGCGCCGGCCGCTGGATCATGCGCGCCGGCTGAGAATTGAAATGGAAAGAAGGTCCGGGAAAATGGCTTACCTTTCCAAATGCCGCTTTGGAATCGCGACAAGCATTTCATCGCTTGAGGTCAGATACTCGCCGAACCTCTTCAAAAAGAGCAACCCAAGTGTTTAGCCATCGCCACTTGAATAATATGGAATTTCTTCCAAGCGATATATCGTCATCCATTCCTTTCAGTCAATGAGACCGCCACACTTTCTCCATGATAAGTATCCGCCCACACTCCCCACTGGAATCCCTTGAAATGATTTCCAAGGCTTTGCAAGCATATCTTTTGGCTTCACATAAAGGTCTATTTTGTTAGCCTCGTTGGCCACTTTCCGCTTCACCTTGCTCTTCTTGCTTGTCCTCGCTATCACATGCTTCTTCCGCTGCAACTCCCCTGCTTCCCACTTCGTAAATATCTTGTCTACATTTTCCCATACCCTACCCTCTTGTTTCGCGATGCATAAAATGTGGGTCCTGTTGTCAACCTTGTTCTGTTTATAAACATCATCTTCGCGTGCTTCATCATCCTCAATAAGCCCCAACACCTTATACAAGTTGAATTTCCATGTCATGGTCATCTGCACACCATCCCGTTTCGCAATAATCAATTCATCACGCAAATACCTCACCTGCTCTATAAAATTCATCTTCCGGCTTGTCGACATCGTGGTGGTCTGCGGGGACTGATCTCGTACATTGAGACCACAAGACACATGAGCCTCCACACATCGAAACCGCTTTTGCGGAGAGATGTCCGCAAGATGCTTCATTGCATAAGTGGTTTCCTCCTAGGACTCCCATGACATATTTTTGGCCTGAATCCGCCACCTAGTTTTTCCATGTCATCACACCGCAGGATCAATCATACATAATAAAGGCAAAACGCCCTCTTCAATCCTCCCTTCGATATAACACGCGCCAAATAATTGGCCCATGCTTCATCCACCTCCATCATGCATCGGCGATGCCGGGCCGAAGGTTCTCAATTTCACCAGACTGCTTCCAATACTACCTTCTTCGCATATGTCGCTTCTCTCGACCCGTGTCAAGGGTCTTCATCCGGATAGCTTCCGCAATCCTCCCGGTCTGTGTTGTCACATGAGTGGGAATGTCACCCACATTTTCCACCCTCTGCAGCTTGTTGCCTTTCCTCTTTGCTTTTGCTTAGGATGGTCCTCTCGCCTTCCTCCTCGATCTTCTTCAAGCAGATCCCGCCTTCCTTTTCCCTTAGGCCCTTCCTCCTCTCTCAGCCGCTTGAGCGGGCCGGGCGCCCTCCTCCCGCCTCATGCGATGGTGCCTGAGGCTGCCTCCTGGTGGAGGGCGCCACCGGCGCCTGTTCACCTCCGCTCCAAGAGCTCGACGCCAAGAGCACCGCCTGACTGGCGGCTGGCGCCGGCCGGCGCCTCAACCACCTCCTGATGTCAGAACCCCGGGTGTTTCATAAGGCATGAAAACCCCGCATCCTCGTCTGTAGCGTCCGAATTTTCTTCATCCGAATGCCCCTGGATATCGGGCATTGGCCCATAGTCTTCATCCTCGGGCCAATTCGTGCCCTCCTCGTCGCCTTCCTTCTCTTCCTCGCCACGCACTCGGCTCTTGCGCGCCGCCATGACCCTCTGTGTTTAACGATCGCTTGTGTGATTTCCGCACACGTCCCCGATGAACGCATTCCCCATCACGAGCCTCGCAATGAACAATGCTCGTTAGAGACAACCGATCGAAGCAAAAACATTGGAAAGCGAAATTGGATCGAGTTGCGAATACCGATTGCTCACACATTCAAAGCTCCAAAAGCTCGGCAGTTCGACTTCTTGATCACAAGATTGTTGAACGATCTCGAACGCTCAGATAGCTCGGGACCTGGCACCGCATCAAATTCTTGGGGCCTTGTAATGCGAGCAATCTACAGGATCCCCATTGACATGTCCAATGTTGCCCACACCACCACCCCCTTGCCGTTGATTTGGCGGTGCATCCTTGTAACCCATAATCCACACCTTGTAACGGCGTCAAAACATGCTCGTCTTGTTGCGATCTGAACAACCATCCAATCCTTGTCCAAGACCTTCACTGCATCCATCCGAGCTCCAAGGCGCCGAATGTAAACTCTCTCGGTCGTATGGCGAAGGAATAGGAGCCACCCTCTTCCCACCCTTCTCACCTTCTCTCCATGGCCTCCTCGATTTTGTTGTGGAAGCCTTGCCGACCCCCAGGCTTCCAGACTGAGTCCCCCGCGCTCACCGCAGCCCCCGGCTAGCATGTCCTCCCAAAGACAGAGGTCTTCCATGCAAATCATCGGCAGGCGCCTTCTCGCCAGCGGTCTTTGCTTTCCCGCTCACTCTCGTTTTCTTCGTCCTCTGGACAGGCTGGGATCCGGATTCCGGTCGCCCTGATCCTTCTTGCTTCGTCGCCCCATCGCCATCACCTTCAATTCAGCATAGGCCAATTCAGATGGGCCTTCCTTCTCTGCTAATCAGCGACCGCAATTCCAGAACAAACGCGTCAATGGATGCACAAATCAGTGCAAACCTGGAAAGTGAGAAAACCTTGAGCAGCGCTGCGCAGTCCGGTCTCCCTCGCCCAATTTCACCGCGTTCCTGCTGCAATCAAGGGGTTAGAGATGGCGCTCTCGCCACCACCGCCTCGAAGTCCCGCTCTCGCCTCCGCACAAAGCGGGAATTGCTCGCCGCTTGAGGATGGTTGCGCCCACGCCGGTTTGTATGCCCCAAACTTGCTTTTAAGCGCCGTAACTCGCTCACCTCTCGTGAATAATTACTTTAAGTTAGGGTTTCGTTGCTCCAACTAGCCGATGGTTCGAACCCGTGGTCACATTATTAACGCCGCCATGTTGTACCTACAGTTAACGCTCACCGCTTTTCCCATTGCGTGTGTTTGTTTAATTACAAACCATAATGACTTTCCACTTGCCTCCACCGCAAGCATTAGTAACTTAACGACGTTTTCTTCAACAATGGTTTTATATGGTTGGTGATGTTATCAAAACGGCCTCCGTGAAGGCTTAGACATTTCAAGATCTAATGTTAGAATGAACCTTGCCTTCTTTCATTCCTCCACTTCGTCCTACCTAAGACGCCCAACAAAATGCTTCGCCACTCACTCAGAGGACGACGCGTAAGTCTCGATCGCACAATGTCGTCGTGGATGCGTGCGGAAACATGTCCTCATTCCCTGCTTGATTGTGCGGCTTGACTGCGGATGGTGAGGTCAATCCCAATATGAAAGACATCTTCCGAAAAGCAACGGACGAGAAGAGCGGACTGAATGCCCCCCAAGCGTCCGCCGGTCACCAAGACATCTCCGCCTCGCGCCACCACGGGTCCTGAAGGTTTGTTTCATCACCGGATTCTAATGGAGGTTGACTTTGTGAATTTTATCCTCTACTAACTGTCAAGTCTTTGGCACACCGGGCGCCTGAATCGAGCCCGACATCGCCGGCCTCGGCCTCCCTACCATTCCGAGGTGCCCCGCCATGGACACCAAGAAATCTTAACCGGTATGCGCTGGAAGGATCTCCATGCAAACAACGGTGTGAGCAAGCAATGACCGCTAGAAACCAGGCCCTCCCAAGGTGGGCTCAATGCGTGAGGCATTGTTCGCAGGGAGTCCGCACGCACCATCGAAGCCAAGACTGCGGCAATACATCAATGAGGAGGCGACGATTTCATCAGCCCCGAGATCGACATCCGCCATCTTATCACCCCAAACCAGTGAGTGAGACTTTGGTGTCTGCAGAAACTACGAGTGTCCGGTGCCAGAAGAGGCGAGCTGCGGGGGTCTCAATGAGGAAATGTGAAGTCGAAAGTATCAACATTGATTTCGGAAAGGCATGTTGCAATCAGATGTGTCTCCACAGATTGACAAAAGAAAGGTTTCGTGAACAACGATATCGCTATTTACGGATGGGGAGGCAGGAGCAGGAAACATTTTTGGAATCCCTGATACAGGTTGTGCGACAGGATCTGGGTAACGTCAAAGTTGTGACTCATCTTCTGGGGCCGGATCCTTTCAGATGCTGCTTGCGCGCCTTCAGAAGAGTGTATTGCCTCGGCCACAGCAGGTATGAAGAGTTGAAGAGTAGAGTCATAATGCACTGGGATGCTATGAGGTCAATCCAAAAGCAATCACCATGCATTAAGTGCAATAGCCTGGATGGACAATGCTTTCCTCAACATGGTGAGAGACTTCCAAATATCGAGGTCTTCAACTACCCGACACATACACAAAACTAGAAATTTGGAGTGAATATAGGCGGCATTGTGAACAAAGAGGTCATGCACGTGACCACGCCCGGTTCTTGAAGCTATGGAAAGGGCACTTCAACAGGTAAAGATTCCAAAGTCCAACAGATTCTCTACTTGCTCTCTGCTACTGGATTGAAAACAACTATACGAAATACAATCTCAAAGGTTGATCAAGGTAAGTTACATTGTTATCCTTATCCCTTGTTTTCCAAAGATACGAGGGTGGTTGACCATGTGGGCCAAACCCTCAATGGCGCGGTATATGTATGTGAATGTGCCCCCGCCAGGACGGTGGGCGCCACCGCGCCCACCATGTCTACCTTATCTAAGGAGGTTCCTCGGTCATGCGGGCCGGCCGCCACGCCTGGGGTAACCCATGTGCCTATGACATTGCTTGGGCCCCGGCAAGGCACCGCTATTACCATCTCGACCTTGCGGGAATGAGGTCGGGGCGCCGGGGCGCGCCCCCAACCACATCAAGTATGCCTTGTAACCGACCTTCCGCTTGGAAATGCCGACAAATGTTCGCCCATTATATCATTTAAGGTCCGTCGAGGGTGGAGGGGTGGAGGAAGGTCAAGTTGCGGTGTCCATGACATACATTGCCATCTCGAGAGTGATGCTTGATGATTGCTGGACATCATACTATGTTTTTATCTTGTAAGTTGACAACTTTAAAGGGACTCACAACTACGGTGCATATGGTGCAGAAATATCAACAAGATTGACGCCCACCGCGAGCAGTAGCCGAAGGCAAGATGACAAAACACCGGAGCAAGAGTTATGTTGAACCACATAAGTATATGCTGCTATGTATCGATGGCATGGACCAAGAAGACAGAGCTACCGCACATGTTGAGGTGGCCAAAAACCTAGACGAGGAATGTCGCATTGTTCACGTGGTCGGTGCATGATCCACAACTACACCCACAAAGCCACGGCGTTTTACCACGCCAACCTCCGGAATGATGCCAATTTGACTATCCGTCATTCAAGATGTCATCCACAACTATGATGGTGTGCTGCCCAAAGTTTTGTATTTGCAACTTGACAATACATGTCGGGAGAACAAGAATCAGCTATTGTTTGCATATTTGAACATGCTCGTTGATATGGGCACGTCGAAAAAGTGAAGGTGGGATTCCTCTTGGTTGGTCACACCATGATCAAATAGACCGATGTTTTCCTGCTTCCAAAAGCCTTAAACACAAAGAAGCGACACGCTACCATTACAGACATTCTGGAGGCATATACTCCTCTCCAGGTGAAGGTTTGGAGGTTCCAGATTTCGGACATATGTCCGCCAATACGGGGATGGAGGTCAAGTATGCGGGTGAAGAAGTTGAATAATCTCATACCACCAGTTCAAAATTACGCGAGGACAAACCGACCGCCGTCGGTCCATCGTGGAGCAAGCAAGATTCAACTTCACCGCTTTGGGAAACGGAGGCGTTTTGGAGTTTTAAATTTCGCTCCTTCGAGGCCATAACGCCTTTGATGTCCTTACGCACGGGATAAAAAGGAACTGCGGGGCACTCACACCCACCAAGGTGTGGCTCATTTGAAGGATGGGTTAGTGGTTTGCGACCTGTAATGTACCAAGAGTACAAGTGGTGGGAAGAATTGCTTGACTGCAGAGATTGGTTATTGTCGAAAACCACATCGGCCTTGTTCGGACCGTCCTTGGAAATGGTTCTCCGTCTTTGAAGAGGAAGAGACAGCCCCTTCATGTACCGATGAAGCTTTGCTAGAGGAAGCTTGTGAGGAGCTTCCCAACGAGATATGTACCGGAGCATATCAAAACATTGGAAGGCAGCAGCGTGAAATGGCGCGGTTGAATGGCGGCGTAAATCAAGGGAATGTTCCTCGCAGTGCCATGCACCACATACACAATGAACCTTCCGGATTGGGAAAGTAACGACGTGAGGTTGGATGCACCACAACCTCACTTTCTTATCCACCGTATCGGATGGATCATACAGATGCGCATTTAAGGCGGTGTATGTAGAGGAATATATACTACGAGGAAGCCGCAAACAAGATGGACGGCACGGGGAAAAAGGGAATAAGGTATTTTATCCCAAAACATACAGGAGGTCTATGTCAATGATACATCCTTTATTACGGTTTTATTTTGAATGCACGGAAACATTTGTATGGTGGACAAAAGGCGATCGTGGACAAATTGAGCGAATATGGATTCATACAACCAGCCAGTCAAAGTGTGGCAGAGGATAGCGATGACAATAATGGGGACGCTGGGCCAAGCGATGACGAAGGCGTGAACTCGGGGGACGAATAGCTATTGAGCGTAGGACGACCAGCCTGAACCATTCTCATTAGGGGTTGTATGGATGTGGCTCCCCACTTCACGTGTCCATTACGCCCATCCTTTCCAACTTAATCGCGATGGAAGGGTGGGGGGCGCCGGCTGGCCGGCGCCCCCCATTCCTCGTGTTGCTGTAAGTGCATAACTTTATCTCAAATTGAAGTAGCTGCAATGACGATTGCATATACCATGTTTGGGTTGTGTCACGAGTATTGATGGATGTCACGGTATTGATGCACGAATATGGTGCGTGTGAAGCGGTTTGGGGTAGTGTGTGCAACACCACGGCATGCAACATGACCCCCACTGCAAGGTTCTATGCCATTCCAAAGGAAGTGGTGACCATGCGATATCAAACATGTGGAATGTGTCCTTGTGGACACGACAGGGGCGCCGCGCCGCCCACTCGTGGAACATGCCACGCGCACCACATCCACTGCTCAAATTCATTCTCAAGGAACCGGTGCCCAAGTGGATAGCAAACATGTTCCATGTGACCTTGGTGAGGTGGGAGGGCGGCCACCGGCGCCCATCCTGCCTCACCACTGTTCAAAATAGGCGAAGGATCACACATTACACCTGAACGGGAAACAAAATTTTCTTCCCATAAATATGTTGATGGTTTGAACGTGTCCGCGAAATTGCATAACCCTTCCATAGTGGCGTTCGATTCGCAGATTTCTGCTAACGGTATTGCTTGACCGGCATACAGGGTGTGCATAGTGGGTCTTGTTTTGGCCGAAACAAATGGTTAAGGGAAGAGGGTCACCCTTCGGCAGTCATATGAACCAACGGAAAACTCGTATGATCCAAGAGCCGGACCCTTTTTTCCAGTATGGTTTCAATAGCAACCTTTTTAGACCCATCACCAACCCTCTTCAGCGGTTATTCACAAAAAACCCCCATCGAGGATATTCCCCCCCTTCAAAATTTATGGTGTTCTAAATATCAAAAGCACAGTGCTGGAGTATACTACCAGAATTGACAACGTGCTATCCAGGCAGGAAACAACATAATATTTGAAGCGGCTGAATATACATGAAGCGGCTGCAGGGGTCTATATACGTGGATCCAGGTTTAAGATGGTTATGAAAACGGCATGTTTGGGATTAGGCGTAAAACGATGTAAAATAAGGGTGAAGATCACCGTAACGCTTGTGCCAACTATAGCTGAAAACGGTGCTCTCCGGCTTATCATGCGCACGAGAAAAGTACCCATGTTCTCTCCCCTCATTGCAGGAAAAAGTGGTCGCTCGAGTTTCCGGTTTGTGTTGCAATCATTGTGGCCAAGAACAGAAATCAACGCATTTAAAATCACATGGAGACACATGGAGACAACTATGGTATGGGTTTGTAGAGGTTGTCATATCGGCCCGAAAATGTATGCGATTGTTGGGTGTGGCATGGCGGCGTCTTTGCGTCTTTGCCGAGCTCTGAAGCGCATGAAACGGATGTGTCCTATACGATGGCGGAACGAACACGTATGGATATGGCGTCCGGAGGGTGGAAAGTGGAGCACAAAGCGTCCATGTCCGCCATGGCTTATCTATAACGGCAAATGTTTGTAACTAGTGCAATTGTGTAATGAAGAAATGTATTGCGCTAGTGTATTGCGACATGGTAGACGCCATACAAGGTGACATTTAAGATGTACTCATCGGGGCATGGTGGTCTTGGATGTCTTAAAACAATGTATGACAAGAACATGAAACTTATGTCCGACACTTGTCCAATTTCAAACCCTATGCCATGAAGAGAAATTAGGGATAAACATAAGGTTCCTTGTTATTTCAAGAGCACATGTCATTACTCTTATGAATCGAGACCTCGTCCCCGTCTAGCCTCATCTCCATCTTCATCACTCATTGCCTCATCCAAGTGTTTGGTTGAATGTGAGGACTGGTAGCGCACTCAACTTTTCCTTTATAGCTTTCTTGTCTGCTGCGTCTACGGATGTTTCCTGAAGTAGTGGCCCCATGTATATAATAATCCTTTAAAAACCTTGGATGTTGGGGGCCTTTGACTTTCCTTGACTTTTGTTTTGTGGTCCATTGTCGATTCATCCTTTGAAAAATTCTCCAACATACTTGCCCTCATAAGCATCCGTGCTCGATTCGCCACCTTGCACAAGACACGTTCCGGCCCCAAGGTGCACACTACAACCTTCGCTGCAGGACCTATTGTGTGTGTCACCTCGCATCGCGGTGTCACAATAAACATTCCTTTCTCGTATCTCCATAATATCGCCATCCATCCTTCTTGCCACCTCTTCTTGGCGTTAAATAGTTTGGTAGGCCCCTCAGATACATGTCCTGTGGTATGTCACGAAAAGAGCCTCGTCGACAAACCCATTATGTGCAAAGGGGAACTCGGCAGTGGGTAGCCCTATCGTACCATCTCCGTGGATTTTGAACAAGCCCAATGTTATGATCCACAATATTTGCGATTTCGTGTTGATCATTCCAATCCATCCACCATTCTTCCTCTACAGCAGAAATATGTTGGCGCTTCACCAAATCCTTTTGAGATCCACGCCTTCACGCGGTCAAACCACCATCACTAGCTTGTCCTTCGCCCGCAATGCCATCAAAGGAGCGGGCCCGATGGCAATTCTGGAACAAAAGTCAAGAACTCGAGAGCCCATCTTCGATTTACAAGGGGAAGTGGAGTATTCTGCGAATAACAGACCTTTCCCCGCCCAACTTTGTCCTCGCGGGTGATTTTGAACCTAGTGCGAAATGAAAGGTTGTTCCTTCCGAACCACAGAATACTTCCTACGTTCACTAATTGTAATGGCCATACTATGTCCGGTCACCACCTCATCAGACTTTCACCTCTGGATTAGCGGCGTGAACGAGGACTTCAATATGTCCTCCATAGTTGGTGATGTCCGGCCTCCTTATGTTTTAAATGCTTAGAAAAACATGAAAACATTTGATCCACTTGGTCGTGCGATGCCCCCGCGAGGAGGAATCCAACCTTCACCTTCTCGAACGTCCCGAGTTCAACGAGCATGTTCCGTCTTGTGGCGGGACTTTTTCGATGTGGCCGGTAAGGCGCGCACAATCCGTGTCGTTGTAGGAAGAAGTCCGTTCCCAAAGGGAATGATAGGCGTTACGCGTTTGGGTGATTCTTACCGTCCTTAGCGCTCGTTCGGTCTCACACACACATACTCCTAACTTCTCTGGCGTTCACCGTCTGGGGTATGGCCAAGCGTTTGAGACCCGTTGGCGTCCGTATCGTTCACACATCCCTCACGCATCCGATCCTTTCCTCTCTCCCTCCGCTACACTCTTGATCTTAGAAAAAGGCAGTTCTGTGATCCGGACCTCCTCGTCGTTCGCGGGCCTCTCGTCCGGGCTCTACCGCCCTCCGGGTTCCTCGGCTCACGCGTTCAGTCCGTTCGGTGTCGGACCCGGCTCGGCGAGCCATCACCGGTCACCCTTCCACCACAGCGTTAGTCTCCGGACCTTGATCAATCTCCCGGGTGCACCTTTCGGTGACTCGGGACTCACGTTAGCAAGAAGACTCACAAAGGTGCAGAGCGGCATCAACACCAAGAGAAAGATGCTTTACTAGGCGACCTCGGCCCTCTTATCTGCGCCCAAGGTGGCGTCTTTATTACCCCTATTACGTGATAGCCACGGTATACCCTAATCGGCCTACCATATCCCCTATCTCCTTCGCCATGTGGGGTGGGAAGGTCACAGGCCCCTCGGAATGGGTGGTCAATCCCCGTCAGCAGTTGTGGTGCACCCAATCGGATGATCCGTGAGGCGGGGCCCCTCCTCTCCCGGAATCACAGCCGGGTTGGGCTCTGGCGGCGGTCACAACGCCCGTTACCACGTCATCCTCCCTGGCCTCCACAGGTCCTTGGCGGTGGGGCCACCGGCCTGCTCCCCTAAGCGTAAGTCGAAGGGGCTCCTCCTTCTTGCCCGGCCGGTCCTCGAGGTCTGTCTCGACTCACGAACTTGAGTCGGCTTATTCAGGTCCGGCTGGGTCCGACCTTGTCTCGGGGTCCGGACCTCGGGGTCAGTTATTCTGGGGTCCGGACTTGAGTCCGGACTTATTCGAGTCAGGACTTGGTCCGGCCTCCCTCTGAGGTCCGGACAAAGTCCGGACTCACGCCCGGGTTTCCTCCCTCACGGGACTCCTCCGTGGCTCTCTCCTCGAAGTCCTCCATGTTCCCGATCGCCGGTGACTCCGTTGGCCCCTCCTTCCATGGTGAGGTGCGGGGTGCTTACCTCGATCGCATCCGCCCTCGTTCTCCTCCTCTTGCTCCTCTCTCCGCTCCGTCATCTCAAGCAGGGCCACTAGGGTCCCTGTCTTTGTCCCCGTGGCCTTCATCTCCTTGAGCCTTCCGGTCCGTCCGTTTGCGGCCGTCGAGGCTTCGCCTTGGGGAGCTCGGTGGTAATAGGCAAAGTCTGAATCGACTTGTTGAATTGCCTCTTCCACGTGTGCCGATACTCCTCCGCCATAAGTGTTAGGGCGTCTTTCGGCTTGTTGGGCCACCTCTCCTGCCAGTTGTGGTGGGCAGGTATCACGAGGCTACAAGGCGGCCTCGGTCACCTCCTGCGGTGCCATTGTTGCTCACGCTCCGTCGTTTCCTTCCATGCTTACCGCCGCCATAGCGTTCCCTTCCGCCTTTCGGTGGACCAGCGGCTTCTTTTACCTTCCGATTCGCTCCTCCGTTCATTCGGCCTTTAGCTCATGACTCCCTCTCCGGTGATCGGATACCTCCGTCCAGGCTCGGACTTCCTCCTCATACATGGCAGCAGCGTCCAACTCCTTGGATAGTGCGATTTTCCTCCGTCTTGAGGCGGAGGGACTCTTTTCGTGCTCGAGTCGTGGATTCTCGTTGAGAATCACTGCTTTCAAGCGCATCTTGGGTTGTAGCTCAGTGTCCTTCATCCTCCATCTGCGCCTCCTTCTACCTCCTGCATGTACTCGGAGATCCCTATCTCCCGAGTCTTGGCCTTACTGCTCCATAGCACTTTGTGCGGCCTTAGCCTCGGTACTGTGACTCTCCGGTTCGATCACGTGAGATCCGGTCGCTCTTCCGCGGCTTGACTCGCCGCGCCTTTGGGCCTCGCCTTGGCTGCTCTAGCCGGGCCGCCTCCGCCAGGTCCCGAGCTCTCTCTGCTTGTGCCCGGGCCTCTTCCGCCTCCTGCTGCGCTTCCCCTCTTCGCCTGCAAAGGTCCTCCGCCCGCGCTTGGGCCTCCTGAGCTTGCTTCAGCTGTTCGCACAGCTGAAGAACCTTGGCCCGGTCCTGCTGAACCGCCCGGGCCTCGCGCTCCGCCACCCGGCGTTTCCCTTCCTCGATCCGAGCGAGGGACTCCGCCTTTTCCTTTGCCCCCTCGGCCGCCTTCACTTGCTCTTGGAGTTCCACCATCCTCCTCCGGGTGGCCTCCACTTCCTGGTCTTCTCATGTACGAGACCCCAAAGCATTCCGTCCATACGGTAGCTTCGCCGTGTTTCTTCCACGGCCATGAGTGAGGCCCCAAAGTCCGTAGTGGGAGCCGGCATTTCTCGATCCATGGACCTCCATACCGCGGAGTAAGTCGGTGGGTTCTCGGACCTAATCGGGACCCTCGGTCACAGTGGTGTCCGAGTCTCACCCTCTTGGCCCTCTTGGCCTCTAACTCCTTTGCCTCTTTCTCACAGGGCTCGGAGGAGGTGAGGGGGTCGGGAGCAAGCTCTTTGCCCCTTCAGCCGGGGCAGGACCGGCTCGGGGTGGGGGCGCGGTGACCTCCTGCTCCTTGCCACGTCCCTTCTGCCCTCCACCGCCTCTTGACCTCTTGCCACTCGTGGCGGGGTAAGAAGTCTGCACCTTCGAGGTCTTTGCGTTGGTAAGCGGCACCGTCTTCCGCCTCTTGGCTCCCGTTGAGTTCGTCGGGCTCGGCGGCGTCGTGGTTGTGTTGTTGTTGCAGCCGGTCTGAGGCCAGCGCCCTCGCATCGGCTCCCTCCCTGCCTCGGAGGGCACCAAAGGAGGAAGGGGAATCGCCTCCCAAACTTCCACAGGTGGTGAGGGGTTCGCTCGGGCGTATGGAGTCGGAATCCTCGGTCGTCCTCCTCCCGTCGCTTGGTCTTGAAGGACCCCCCCTCAGGCGCCCTTGCACGCTCTACGGCGGCCTCCGGCCCCTTGGCGCCGCTCAAGCTCTCCTCCTTGAGCTCGAAATGTCCCCATACATGAATCTGTATTCACCCCATGGCGAGGCTTCGCTCCTTAGCTTGCGTGCCTCTGGAGGCAGGCGAAGATAATCCTTCCCCGGTCGCTCTCTTCCCATGGGCGCATGAGAATACCAGGTTATCACCAAGGTGATCCACCTTGGTGGCGAGTTCAATGGACAATGATCCGGGCTACCGCCCTTACTCGGTATCGGCGGATCGGATATCAACCATCCGTTGGTTGTCCGCTGCGTTCGAGCCTCGGCCGGCGTGGGCCTATCTTCCCCTTATAAGGGGCTCGGCACCACGCCCCTTCTTCCTCCTTGGTTGTAGGCCATCCTCGGGACCTCAAGGTCCATCGCCTCGGTCCTCCGGAGGTTCTTGGATCGGACCTCCTTGTTGATCGCCGCCCGGCATCTTCGGGCAAACTCCGGACTAGAGTAGCGTTGTCAAAGGTCCGACCATTTGGAACACGTCCGGATGCCACTCTGCACCAATTCCACTTCCTCCGGCCGGGGCCGAAGTCCGGATAGCGCGGGTCACAATGTTGCGCTCCACGAGGTCCATGGCTCCCAGACTTCATCGGCTTTTGGGTGCCATTGCTTTCTCCTCCTCTTGTTCTTGTAGCTGCGGCGAGTCCGGCGCACGATGTTCCTCCGCCGCGTTTGCTCCAACCTTGATGCGCCGCGCTCTGGGGCGCCCAAAAGATAGCCGAGCGGATTGCGGGCGCAAGGGGCTGTGAGGGGAGGCTGCCGTGGACCTCCCTCCTTGGCCTTGTGGAAGTAATCGGCGGAAGGCGCCTCTTCGTTGTCCCAGCGCGAGTGCATGGCTTACTCGACCCTCGCTTCACTCGGCCTTACGCGCCGCGCGGCCGCGGGCGTGAATACTGCCTGCGGCCTCAGCAGGTTACGGTCTGGCCCTGCATGCCCGACCTCCACTCGGGGCCGTCCGTGGCGCCGCCTCGTCATCCTCACGCCTCCTCCTAGGTTACTTTCCTGGCGTACTTATCCTGACTGAGTGGGTTCGGACTTATCCGTTACTCGGCGTGGTCGGAGCTTGCCATAGTGGTGCAGGGTCCGTTGTTCACTCCAGTCCGGAGTATACTCGAGCCTCGTCCGGCGCTACCCCAATTTATTCCTCCTTTTCCGCCTTATTTATCCTTCAATCCTAAAAAGCGAAACCCTACTTATTTCTTAACTCCCGAGAAGTGCATAGCCCACATACTCCCTTCTCATCATTGGCGTCTCGCCAACACTAAGCATACTTCTTCACCGCCACCCGTTTACCCGAGTGGGCGACTCTCCATCTAGGCGTGGCGGACCCGTTGTCATATACTTGCACCACTTAGTACGGACCCATCCATCTCGGTGAAGTTTGCACGGAAAATGCATGTGGCGACTATCATAAAGGAGGCGGTCCCCTTCCTTTACATACTCGATTCCGATCGGCGATCGTGCCAAATCTTCTTGGTTTTGCACCTGTTGCATCTTGGTGAGCTTCTTCCTCCTCTGTCTTTTGAAACCCCAAGAGTCGCTCGGTGGCTTTCCTCTGTCAGTCTCCTTCCATCATTACTCGAAAAGTGGGCACTTCAAACTCATTACGGAGAGTGTCCGTAGGTCAAGTAAGGGTCCGTTGTGTGGTCACCTTCTGCTGTCCGGGCGCCCAGTCACGGATGGCGACTTGGTATCCGATCATGGGCGTAGTTCACGTGAGTTTATTCGAGATCCTGCGGATGAGCCCATTTGTCTTCTCTCGGCCATTGGCCTTAGGATTGTAGGGTGCCGTCTTGCGATGATTGATGCGAAATACTCCGTCATGGCGGCCACCACATCATTAAGGAAATGGGTTCCCCTATCACTTACCAAGCTGCGGACATCCGTGCGGGTTATGATGTTCTCGTCACAGAATTTGGCCACGGTATGTCCGTTCTTGTCATACCGCCTCTACCCACAGTGCGATGTCCGTTGCCCGGGATGTATCTCCTTTGTGTGTGTCTTGTCGTGGTGTATAGGTCCAACAAAGTCAATACCCCACTTTTAAGGTGCGGTGCCAATATCGGTACTAGCGGCCTTTGTGTCGTCGGGGTTGGCTTTCCGATCCGTGACAAGCATCACACTTCTTCTAAGCGGTGGGTGTCCCCATACATTGTTGGCCACCGTATCCGCTTCAAAATCTTTTGGTGGTGACTCTTGCGTAGTGTCACCCCAATCCTTCGTGCATTCCCTTAGCTCCTGTCTGCGGTTGCAAGTACCTTCGTTCTACTCCGTCCGGCCCTAATTTGAACACACACCCGTTGTACATTACGAAGGGTCGAGCATAGTGCACGAATGCCTCCCTCATCACGAGTCGATTTTGAAGCTCCATTCCCAGGTACCGCTCTATTTCTTCGTCGGACCGGCACCCTCCCTTCTCCTCGCTAAGGCAGTTCTCGTAGCTTGGGGTTCGGTGGGCTCCTCGGTTGTACTTTTCTGCGGCAACCAATGTCTCATCCGGAACGCATCTTCACGATCTCTCAACACCGCTTTCTGTTTTCAATCGTGGGAAATCGCATTTTGGTCTTGCCTCCCTTGTCTTGTTTCCACTTGACGTGAACTCCTGCGGCAACAATATCCACCTTGCTATCCGTCGGACGGTCCGTCTTATTCACCGGATGCTTGGTAAAGTGGTCTACATAGAACACAAACTCAGGTAGTAGGTAGTGTCGAATTTCTTGACGGCATATACCATACCCGTGCTTGGCCTCTGTAGTTGTGTATTTTCGCGTGGGTGAGTGTCGTCCGGTAGTAGTATCGGGATAATCCGCCGCTTGTCGTCTTACGCTCGGCTACTCCGATAGTAGCGGACACATCTACATACACATGAAATTTCACTCGATCCGGTCCTCTTAGAACCGGTGCGCTTACCAAGGTGTTATAAATCCGAAGGCCTCCTCTCGCTCCGTGACGGTCCAAACCTCCTCCTTCCATGATGGTTACATCGCTTAGCCGCCCTCTTAGCAAAGTCCTTAATAAACCGTGGTAGTATCCCACCATTCCGAAACCTCTCGGCTCCTTTAGGTTCGTCGGTGGTGAGAGGGGATGACCGGACCTTGTCACGGTCCACCTCGATTCCCGCACGATGTCAGCAAGATTCCCTCCGTCATTCCAAAGTAGCATTTCTCGGGTGTAGGCTCAATTGAGTCTCCGGCGGGCGCTCAAGCACCTTCTTAGATGCCCAAGGTGTTTGTCCCTCCCCATGCACACAAAATCATCCAGAATATCTCCATGAAGTCCCTCGAAGTCACGGAAGGCGTTGGTCACCATACGCATGAGCGACCACAGCGCTCGGTCATCCCAAAGGCACTTCTCTTGTAGGCAAGCGTACCTCCGTAGTGAAGGTCGTCTTGTCCCGGTCCGACTCCCTTAGGTGCAATTGGTTGTATCCGGGTAGCCATCCGGGGAAGGAGTAAGTAGTCCGTCCACCACCTTGTCCAAAATGTCGTCTCTGAATGGCATCGGAAGTGGTCCTTCTCGTTGCGTTGAGCTTCCTCCAATCTTGGCATACCCAATTTGTCTGGTGTTTCTTGGGAACCACCACAATCGGCGCAACCCACTCGCTGTTGACGATGGGGAAAATGATGTCTGCCTCCAGGTACTTATCAAGGACCTCCTTCACCTTGATCGAATACTTGGGGTTGAGCTTGTATTGTCGGATTCGGACTGGCACCGCTCCTGGCTTCAAATCGATCTTATGCTCTCCCCACTTCTTCGGAATGCCCTTCATGTCCGTGACCTTGAAGGCGAACACCTCGCAAAACTCCCCCAGCAGCTGCTTTAGTCCTTCCTTCAGGTCCGGAGGCATGCCTTTCTTAAACTTGAATTTGCTGCGGACCTCCACTTCTTCCACGTCGTCCGGGTTCACCGTCTCCGTTCCCGTCTTTGCCTCATTGCGTCAAACCCCTCGTCCTCCTCGGGATCGTCCTCTCGCATCCCCATTCTCTGAAGAGCTCGTCGGAGGTGAATCGTGTTACTCCTTGATGTCCGCTTTTCCTTGGTCCGACTCTTGTTGTCTCCCCTTGTCTTTGGTCCGACCTCCTCTTCACTTCCTTCCTCCGGCCCGTTGTGGCGTTTACTCAAAACAATCAACCACTTCCGCAAAGGCATCCGCGGTAGTCCATCTCCTCCTCGGACCGGCGGATCTTGGCGAAAGTCGCCTCCTCGGAACTATCTTGTTCGTCGCCGGTGGAGTCCTCCGGTATACCCTTCGGTAGTGCTCACGGTTCTCCACAATAGGTGTCCTTGCTCCGGTGATAGCAACCCTCCCTTCTCGCACCTTAGGGTCCCGTCCACCGGCTTGAAGTGAATCTCCTTCCTTCCAAAGTGTAGCTTTGCAGGCCAACCCCGCAGACAACACCTCATACCCTAATGGTCCGGCGGTTTGATCACAACAAAATCCGGTTTGTAGGGTGCACCGGCTATGGTGGCCAAGACTCGGTTAACTCCCGGATCTCTTCTTGACATATACGCCATTCTCGAGTCTTCGTTGAGGTTCGAAGGATGTGAAGCCCAATTTTCGTGCCGTGGCTTGGTGATGAGGTTGACTCGGACCCGTGTCCAGGTACATCCTTGATGATACATCCAATCTCCACTTGTACCACTTGGCCCACAGGTCCGTATGGGACACCACCCTCACTTGCTACCCTTCACGGCTTTGGTGCTCCGGGCTGGGTTTCCTAACGACGGACCTCTTGCCGTATTTGGGTTATCCCTCGGCGGTATCGAAAGGACACAAGGTCTGATTCATCATCGGTCCGCCACATTAAAGGCGAGGCTTCTACCCCAATCGAGGATCCTGCTGCGTCCTCATCCTCTCCCCGGGTCACGTGTTACGGTATTCTCCGGATGCTTGCGCATTTCCTCCTGCAACATCTCGGTCACCTCCGGACTACGTCCGTGGAAACGTCGCCGTCGCGGGAGGCACCGTTCCTTCTCTCACATGCGGAGAACTTCCTTGGGTAATCCCTCGTGAGCTGCCCGTCCCGGCCTCCTTCATCGGTCGGATCCTCTGGTATTTGATTGCCTTCCTCGGCGTCGTGGCGCTTCCTCCGATCTTGTTCTTCTTCAATGGCGCCTTTCTCGTCGCTCCTTCCTTCCACGGTAGACACCTCAAGATTTCCGCGACTCCCTTCCTTCGACACCCCACCTTCTTGTTCTTTTCCATCTCGCGTACTCTGGAATCTCTTCCCATGTGAGCATCTTGACTTGCCGTCTGTGCCGGTCTTAGGAGGTGGCGTTGGTGGTCGGGGTTCTCCGCTTGGTGTGGCATATCGTACCGTCCTTGTGCGGGGTTGGGACATAGCGTCTTGCTGTCATATGCCCGGCACTTGCGATCGCCACCTGACCGCTCGAAGTCCCCATTACCACCTCGTTGAGTGCGGACGCGTTGGAGTAATGGCGATTCCCGCGGTTCCAGACCACGGCCGTCACGGAGGATACGAAGGGCTCCCATGCGGTCTTTGCATCGGTGGGGCCCGTTGTATTCGGACCTCCGGTTGGCGGATACATGGTTTTGGGATATCGCGGCCCGGAGGGCTTCACATGACGATAGGCCTCTTCCCATTGCTCCTCGGCCTCCTCCTCGTATTCGTAGTCCACTTGATGCACCGGCCTTGAGGCGGTTGGATTCGAATGGCCGTGTTCTTCGGCACACGAGATGCGTTCGCACCGTGGTCGGTGTTTTCCGCTCTCGGTCCTTAACAGTTTATCGCCGGGTCCTACTCTCTTTATCACTTTTCCGGTCCTCCCGCGGACAGCTACCTCCTTTGAGGGAGTCGGGTCCGTGGAGCTTCTCGGACGGTCTGGTGTCACCACCTCCTTCTTACCACCTTCTTTTTAGCCGGGCTTTCTTGCTCTTCTTCTTGGGGATACTCTTCCTCGCTAGAGACCTCCGTCTCTTCTTGGACTGCTCCTCCTCAGACACCTCCGATTGGTCTTCCTCCTCCTCAAGACTCTTCCTCCTCGAGTCGAACCCGTTTCTTCTTCTTCTTCTTGCCTCCTTGGGATTTCTTTATCCTCGATGTAGCGATTCCTCGTAGTTTTCGCCGCTCGACCGCCTTGCCCACGTCCTTCTCGGCGGCGGGGCGTGCACATGGGTTTGGCTAGACCGCGCGAACCGTACCGCTTGCATCGTGGTATGGGTTGGATGCCGATCCTCGGGCATAGAACGCTCGATGTCTGAGCCCGCTTCTCCTTCTTCCCTCGCTTGATTCCAACTTTGATAATACATACCCCTCTGGTCGATCCCTCGAAACCGTTCTAAGAAGGCATTTTCAAAGCTTCAAGCGAGGCGGGTGGGGCATTCTCCGGTGGTCGGTACTTTCTCCGATACCATTGAGCTGTCCTCGGAGAACCCCTTGGAAAAATGGATGAGGCGTCGACTCCCTCTCCGTTGAAGTTGGCTTTGGACACGAAGTCCTCCACAAAGGTCTCGCATCCGCTCCTTCTTCCCTCCGAATATGGAGATGCGCTTGTTTGGTCGGTAGGGGCCATGGCTGCGCCATCGATGGGTTAGGGGTGTCCTACCTTCCGTTGGCGTCCCTCGTACCCGTACTCGTCTTGGTCCGACAATTCGACGTTCTCCCTCCTCGATCGGGTGCTCTCGTTGGGTTTGGCGTCTCCTCTCCACGGCTCGGAGCACGCGAGGTGACCACGTCCGATCCTCTGACGGTTCACTCTTGACCGCCGCTCGACCGCCACGCATTCACTTACCTTCTCTTCCTAAGGGCGCTGCGGCACCGGACCGATTTCATTCCCGCAGCGCCAAAAATGTGGCGGACTTTTCGATGGCGGCGGTAGCGCCACAATCCGTGTCGTTGTAGGAAGAAGTCCGTTCCCAAAGGGAATGATAGGCCCGTTCGCGTTTGGTGATTCTTACCGTCAGCGCTCGTTCGGTCTCAACACACACATACTCCTAACTACTCACAACGTTCCGTCGGGCCGGTATGGCCAAGCGTTTGAGACCCGTTCGCGTCCGTATCGTTCACGCTCCCTCACGCATCCTCCTTTCCTCTCTCCCTCACGCTACACTCTTATCTTAGAAAAAAAGCGGTTCTGTGATCCGGACCTCCTCGTCGTTCGCGGGCCTCTCGTCCGGGCTCTACACCCTCCGGAGTTCCTCCGGCTCACGTTCGGTCCCGGTCGGACGCGGCTCGGGGCGAGCACGGTCCTTCACCCTTCACCACAGCGTTAAGTCCGTCACGGGACCTTGATCAATCTCCCGGGTAGCCGTGCACCTTTCGGTGACTCGGGACTCACGTTAGCAAGAAGACTCACAAAGGTGCAGAGCGGCATCAACACCAAGAGAAAGATGCTTTACTAGGCACCTCGGCCCCTCTTATCTGCGCCCAAGGTGGCGTCTTTATTACCCTATTACGGTGATAGCTCGGTATACCCTAATCGGCCTATTTTCCCCCCTATCTCCTTCGAGTGGGAAGGTCACAGGCCCGCCTCGGAATGGGTGGTCCAATCCCGTCACGGTTGTGGTGCGCAATCGGATGATCCGTGGCGGGCCCTCCTCTCCCGGAATCACTGTCGGGTTGGGCTCTGGCGGCGGTCGACAACCGCCCGTTACCACGTCATCCTCCCTGGCCCCTCACAGGTCCCGCGGTGGGGCCACCTTCTCGGCTCCCCGTAAGTCGAGGGGCTCCTCCTTCTTGCCGGTCCTCGAGGTCTGTCTCGACTCCACGAACTTGAGTCCGGCTTACTCACAGGTCCGGCCCGGCTGGGTCCGACCTTGTCTCAGGTCCGGACCTCGGGGTCGGATTCTGAGGTCCGGACTTGGTCCGGACTTATTCTCAGTCCGGACTTGGTCCGGCCTCCCCTCGGTCCGGACAAAGTCCGGACTCACGCCCACCGGGTTTCCTCCCTCACGGGACTCCTCCGTGGCTCTCCCTCAAGTCCTCCCATGTTCCCGATCGCCGACTCCTTCGTTGGCCCCTCCTTCCATGGTGAGGTGCGGGGTGCTTACCTCATCGCATCCGCTCCTCCCTCTGCTCCTCGGTTGCTCCTCTCCGCTCCGTCATCTCCAAGCAGGCCACTAGGGTCCTGTCTCCCGTGGCCTTCATCTCCTTGAGCCTTCCGGTGGTCCGTTTCGGCCGTCGAGGCTTCTCGCCTTGGGGAGCTCGGCGTGGTAATAGGCAAAGTCCAGATCGACTTGTTGAATTGCCTCTTCCACGTGTGCGGGCACCGATACTCCCTCGCCATAAGTGTTAGGGGGCGTCTTTGCCGGCTTGTTGGGCCACCTCTCCGCAGTTGTGGTGGGCGGGGCGTATCACGCGAGGCTACAAGGCGCCTCGGTCACCTCCTGCGGTTGCGTTGCTCCGCTCTCGGCTCCGTCGTTTCCTTTCCGCCCGGCTTACCGCCATAGCGCGGCGTTCCCTTCCCTTTCTGGACGGCTTCACGCTTCCGGTGCTCGCGCTCCTCCGTTCATTGCCTTTAGCTCCGACTCCCTCTCCAGGCGGTCGGATACCTCGTCCCGACTCGGACTTCCTCCGGCTCATACAGCGGCGTCCAACTCCTTGGATAGTCGCCGATTTTCCTCCGTCTTGAGCCAGAGGCACTCTGTTCGTGCTCGAGTCGTGGATTCTCGTTGAGAATCACTGCGCTCCGACGCATCTTGGGTTGTAGCTCCAGCGTGTCCTTCATCCTCCATCTGCTGCCGCCTCCCTCTACCTCCTGCTGTACTCGGAGATCCCCTATCTCCCGAGTCGGCCCTTACTGCTCCATAGCCTTTGTCGGCCTTGAGTTCGGTCACTGCTGACTCTCTCCACCGGTTCATCACGTCATGGTGATCCCGGTCGCTCTTGCCCGACTTGGCTCTTCGCCTTTACAGGCCTCGCCCACTTGGCGCTACTCTGGCCGGGCCGCCTCCGAGTCCCGAGCTCTCTGCTTGTGCCGGGCCTCTTCCGCCTCTGCTGCGCTTCCCTCTTCGCTGCAAGGTCCTCCGCCCGCTTGGGCCTCCCAGGCTTGCTTGGTGACCGCCGGTGAAGAACCTTCCCGATCTGCTGAACCGCCCGGGCCTCGCGCTCCGCCACCGGCGTTTCCCTTCCTCGATCCGGCGAGGGACTCGCCTTTCCTTTGCCCCTCGCGCCTTCACTTGCTCTTGGGTTCCACCATCCTCCTCCGGGTGGCCTCCACTTCCAGGTCTTCTCCACAGAGACCCCAAAGCATTCCGTCCATGGCGGTAGGACTTCGCCGTGTTTCTTCCACACGGTGAGGCCCCACAAAGTCCGTAGTGGGAGCCGGCATTTCTCGTCCGCCAAGGACCTCCATACCGATCAGTAAGTCGGGGGGTTCTCGGACCTAATCGGGACCCTCGGGTCACAGTGGTGGTCAGTCTCACCCTCTTGGCCCTCTTGGCCTCTAACTCCTTTTGTGCCCTCTTTCTCCTGAGGCTCGGAGGAGGTGAGGGGGTCCGGGAGCAAGCTCTTTTGCCCCTTCCTGTCGGGGACAGGACCGGCTCGGGGTGGGGCTGCTGCCAGTGACCTCCTGCTCCTTGGGCCGCGTCCCTTTCTGCCCTCCTTACCGCCTCTTCAGCCTCTTGCCACTCCGTGGGCAGGGGTAAGGGTACCGGCACCTTCTGAGGTGCTGCGTTGGTAGGCGGCACCGTCTTCCGCCTCTTCGGCTCCCGCTGAGTTCGTCGGGGCTCAGCAGCCGTCGTGGTTGTTGGCTGTTGTTACGCCGGTGCGGGCCCGCCCTCCGGCATCGGCTCCCTCCTGCCGGCTCGGAGGGCACCAAAAGGAGGAAGGGGAATCGCCTCCCAAACTTCAGGTGGTGAGGGGTTCGCTCGGCGTATGGAGTCGGAATCCTCGATCGTCCTCCTCCGAGTCCGCTTGGTCTTGAAGGGCGACCCCCACCTCGGCGCCCTTGCACGCTCTGCCAGGCCTCCGGCCCCCGGCGCCGCTCAAGCTCTCCCTCCTTGAGCTCGAAATGTCCCCATACATGAATCGGTATGGGGTCACCGATGGCGAGGCTTCGCTCCTTAGCGTGCCTCGGGGGGCGAAGATAATCCTTCCCGTCGCTCTCTTCCCTGGGCGCATGCGGGAATACCAGGTTATCACCAAGGTGATCCACCTTGGTGCGAGTTCAATGGACAATGATCCGCTACCTTACTCATCCGGCGGATCGGATATCAACCATCCGTTGGTTGTCCGTGCGTTCGAGCCTCGCGCCGCGTGGGGCCCTATCTTCCCGCCGCCTTAAGGGCTCGGCACCGCCCCTTCTTCCTCCTTGAGCGGTTGTAGGCCATCCTCGGGACCTCAAGGTCCATCGCCTCGGTCCTCCGGAGGTTCTTGGATCGGACCTCCTTGTTGATCGCCCGGCATCTTCCGGGCAAACTCCGGACTAGAGTAGCGTTGTCAAAGGTCCGAGACCATTTGGAACACGTCCGGATGCCACTCTGCACCAATTCCTCTTCCTCGGCCGGGGCCCGAAGTCCGGATAGCGCGGGTCACAATGTTGCGCTCCACGAGGGTCCATGGCTCCCAGACTTCCGTCGGCTTTTGGGTGCCATTGCTTTCTCCTCCTCTTGTTCTTTGTAGGGCTGGCGAGTCCGGCACGATGTTCCTCCGCCGCGCGTTGCTCCAACCTTGACTGAGCGCTCTGAGGCGCCCAAAAGATAGCGCCCGAGCCGGATTGCGGGCGCAAGGGGCTGTGAGGATTGTCCGAGGCTGCGGCAAATGACCTCCCTCCCGCTTGTGGAAATGCCTGCGGGCGCCTCTTCGTTGTCCGTAGCGCGAGTGCGCTGGCTTACTCGACCCTCGCTTCCGCCTGCGGCCTTACGCGCGCGCGGGCGTGAATACTTATAACGGCCTCAGCAGGTTACGGTCTGGCTCGCATGCCCGACCTCCACTCGGGGCCGTCACGTGCGCCGCCTCGTCCTCACGCCTCGCTCCTAGGTTACTTTCCTGGCGTACTTATCCTATTTTGACTGGAGTGGGTTCCGGACTTATCCGTTACTCCGTAGTCCGGGCTTGCCATAGTGGTGCGGGGTCCGTTGTTCACTCAGTCCGTATACTCGAGCCTCGTCCGCGCTACCCCAATTTATTCCTCCTTTTCCGCCTTATTTATCCTTCAATCTAAAAAGCGAAACCCTACTTACTCTTAACTCCCGGGAAGTAGCCCACATTGGTTCTTGTTCTCTCCATGTATTGTCTATGCATAAGACTAATGTCCCTTCATCGTGTGGGCTGATAATTTATTGTAAAGCATCATTCCACTTGGCATTAATCTTTTGACGCTCGTGTAAGTTATGTATCATGCTGTCCTACGTGATCCTTATCCTCCTTCAAGTCCTTTCACACGCAAAATATGGGGTTTTATATCGTGAGGATCTTTATATTGCGGCTCCTTATGCGACTTATATGCTCATCAACTTCTTATTCCTCCATCAATATTTCGGCTTGTTGAGGCCTCTTGATACATAGCTATATGTTATAACACCATTGTCGACTTGTGACGTTAATATCTTCTGACGAGCTATTTGGGAAGGCGGGTGCTGCATTCGAGATCAAACTAGGACATCCTCTGCGCTATTATTCCTCCTCCGCATAGACTTTCTCTCGCGACTCTGCGGAAGTTTTTCTGGCAAGATCCATGCATTCCACGGCCTGACTTGACCCCCCCTTCCCGCTTGACCTCGGCTTGGAGGCGCGGGCATGCACACACTGTGTAGGCGGGCGCAAGCTTCTCATCGTAGCGCACCTCGTAGTTCACAACGGGCCTTCTCGCCACTATCCATGCACTCTTGGGGGCGCGGCATGCGGCGCTCGATTGGAGTGCATGGCGCCCGGCCACTCTGAGTCTTAAAACAAATGGGGCCTTTCCATGGTTGAACCGTACATCTCATCCAGAGTGCATAGGGTATTCGCTAACCATCTCAAGAGTCACATCCTAAGTGTTTTCATCGCCACTTGGATGACATGAAGTTTCTTCCTCCTCCGGACATACCTTGGCCAAAGCGGTCCTCACACTATTTCTCTTCTGACAGCCGGTTTCCTGCTCGCCTTAAAAGCGCTTTCAGTCTCCACCTCTTCTCCAACTTCTGCCTTGCTCTTCTTGCTAGTACTGTGCCATGTTTGCTTTGGGGAAGTTCCTCCCACTTGGTGAAGATCTCACATTCCCCACCTTTCCCTCAGTTTTGCTATGCGTTTGTCCGGTTGTCCAGGTGTCCTGTATTGCTCATCTTCCGACCTTTCTCCTCCTACCAACTTGCTATAAATTGAACTTGGTTCATGCTCTTATCACCTCATCGCTTGCTCCGTTCATCCACGATCTGGTGCTCGTTGTTCATCTTTTCCTCTCCACATTGTGTGATGTCCGTCTCGCATCTCTAAGTTAGCCATAGACGGCCATCACGGAACCTTCCTTTCAGTTCGGGCGCTTGCGGCGCGTAAGTATGTTCCTCCCGGCCCCCAAAAATGTGGCGGAACTTTTTCCGGTCTAATGGTATCCCTGGTTGATGGGAATCCGTTACCCAAAGCGGATTCTTCATCGACCCTTAGGCCTTGCGGTAGTTTGCCCAAGCCTCATCCACTTGGCTGAGCATACGTTCTCGCCCTCAAATTCTCGCTTTACCTGTCGTTCCGTATGGCGTATAAGCGTTTGAGACCCGTTGCGTCCGTATCGTTCACATCCTTCACGCATCCGTCCTTTCCTCTCTCCTCTCACGCTACACTCTTGATCTTAGAAAAAAGGCGAATTCTGATCCGGACCTCCTCCGTCGTTCCGCGGGCCTCCTCACGGGCCCCTCACAGTTCCTCGGCTCCGCAGCGTTCGGTCCGTTCGGTGCGGACGCGACTCGGACGGCGAAACCGCGGTCACCTTCCCTGCACACACCACAGCGCGTTAAGTCGTCACGGGACCTTGATCAATCTCCCGGGCTGTCGTGCTGCTCGGTGACTCGGGACTCACGTTAGCAAGAAGACTCACAAGAGGTGCAGGCAGCATCAACACCAAGAAGATGCTTTACTAGACCTCGGCCCTCTTATCTGCGCCCAAGGTGGCGTCTTTATTACACCCCTAACGGCGATAGCCATTTCGGTATACCCTAATCGGCCTACATCTCCCCTATCTCCTTCGCCATTGTGAAATTTGGGAAGGTCCTGACCCTCCTCGGAATGGGTGGTCCAATCCCGTCACAGCGGTTGTGGTGCTATCGGATGATCCGTGGCGGGGCCCCTCCTCTCCGGAATCACATGTCGAGGTTGGGCTCTGGCGTGGTGGCAGCATGCAGCGTCATCCTCCCAGCCTCCACAGGTCCTTGGGTGGGGCCACGCTATCGGCTCCTAAGCGTAAGTAGAAGGGGCTCCTCCCTTCTTGCCGGGTCCTCGGGGTCTGTCTCGACTCCGACTTGATCCGGCTTATTTCACAGGTCCGGCCGGCTGGGTCCGACCTTGTCTGCAGGGTCCGGACCTCGAGTCCGGTTGTCGGGGGTCCGGACTTCGGTCCGGACTTATTCTCCGGACTTGGTCAGCCTCCTGACCGGATGTCGACTCCATACCAGGTTTCCTCCCTCACGGGACTCCTCGTGGCTCTCCTCGAAGTCCTCCGGCTGTTCCCGAGTGACTCTTCGTTGGCTCCTTCCATGAGTGGGGTGCTAGGTCGCATCACGCTCCCTTATTACCTCCTCCGGTTGCTCCTCAGTTGCTCCTCTCGTATCATCATCTCAAGCAGGGGCCACTAGGGTCCTGTCTCCCGTGGCCTTCATCCTTCCGGTCCGTCCAGCGGCGGCCGTCGAGCTTCACTGAGCGTGGTAATAGGCAAAGTCAGCTTGTTGAATTGCCTCTTCCGTGTGCCACCGTCTCCTCGCCATAAGTGTTAGGGAGTGCCACCTCTCTGCCCGGTTGTGTGGGCAGGTGCGTATCACGTGAGGCTACAAGGCGGCCTCGGTCACCTCCTGCATTGTTGTTGCTCACTTGCTCCTCCGTCGTTTCCTTCCGCCGCGGCTTACCGCCATAGCGCGGCGTTCCTCCGCCTTTCTTTGGACCGGCTTCTTTTACGCTTCCGATTGCTCGCGCTCCTCCGTTCATTCGGCCTAGCTCCGCGGCTCCTCTCAGGCGGTCGAGATACCTCGTCAGAGCTCGGACTTCCTCAGCTCATACGCAGCACAGCAGCGTCCAACTCCTTGGATGGTCGCGATTTTCCTCCGTCTTGAGGAGGCTTCACTGTTCGTGCTCGGGCCGTTCTCTCGTTGAGAATCACTGCTGCTCCGCATCTTGGGTTGTAGCTCCAGCGTGTCCTTCATCCTCCATCTGCGCCTCCTTCTACCTCCTGCGGTACTCGGAGATCCCTATCTCCCAGTGCGGCCTACTGCTAGCCACTTTGTGCGGCCTTGAGTAGCCTCGGTGCTGTGACTCTCTCCACGTTCGATCACGTCATGGATCCGGTCGCTCTTTTGCAAGCTTGACTCCTTCGCCGCCTTTACAGGCCTCGCCCACTTGGCTCTGGCCGGGCCGCCTCCGCAGTCCCGAGCTCTCTCGGGCCTCTTCCGCCTCTGCTTTCTTCCCTCTTCGCTGCAAGGTCCTCCGCAGGCTTGGCCTCCAGGCTTGTTTGCCTGAAGAACCTTAACCGATCTCTTGAACCGGCCTCGCGCTCCGCCAGCGTTCCCTTCCTCGATCCGGCGAGGGACTCCGCCTTTTCCTTTGCCCCTCGGCGCCTTCACTTGCTCTTGGGTTCCACCATCCTCCTCGGGTGGCCTCCACTTCAGGTCTCTCTCTGCCACGAGACCCCAAAGCATTCCGTCCATGTGGCAGGACTTGGTGTTTCTTCCACGGCCGCGTGAGGCCCCACAAAGTCCGTAGTGGGGCGGCATTTCTCGATCGCCAAGGACCTCCATACCCTGATCCGGAGTAAGTCCGATGGGTTCCGGACCTAATCGGGACCCTCGGTCACAGTGGTGGTCCAGTCTCACCTCTTGGCCTCTTGGCCTCTAACTCCTTTGTGCCCTCTTTCTCCAGGGCTCGGAGGTGAGGGGTCGGGAGCAAGCTCTTTGCCCCTTCACCCGGGGCAGGGGCCGGCTCGAGGTGGGGCTCTGCGGTGACCTCCTGCTCCTTGGGCCACGTCCCTTCTGCCCTCCTTACAGCCTCTTGACCTCTTGCCACTCGTGGCGGGGTAAGTCCTTTCGGTCTTTGCGTTGGTAAGCGGCACCGTCTTCCGCCTCTTGGCTCCGGCCCCAGGTTATTGCTCGGCAGCCGTCGTGGTTGTTAGGCATTGTTGCCGGTGCGGGCCATAGCGCCCTCCGGCATCGCTCCCTCTGTGCCGGCTGCTCGGAGGGCACCAAGGAGGGAAGGGGAATCGCCTCCCAAACTTCACAGGTGGTGAGGGGTTCGCTCAGACGTATGGAGTCGAATCCTCCCGATCGTCCTCCTCCGAGTCGCTTGGTCTTGAGGACCCCCACCTCGGCGCCCTTGCACGCTCTACTTGGCGGGGCCTCCGGCCCTTGGGCGCCCGCTCAAGCTCTCCTCCTTGAGGCTCGAAATGTCCCCATACATGAATCGGTGTATGGGGTCGCCGATAAGCGAGGCTTCGCTCCTTAGCTTGCGTGCCTCCCCAGGCAGGCGAAGATAATCCTTCCCGGTCGCCTCTTCCCAGCGGGCATGCGAGAATACCAGCGAGTTATCACCAAGGTGATCCACCTTGGTGGCGAGTTCAATGGACAATGATCCGCTCTTACTCGTATCCGGCCGGTCCGGATATCAACCATCCGTTGGTTGTCCTGCGTTCGAGCCTCGGCCGTGGTGGCCCTATCTTCCCTTCGCCTTAAGGGCTCGCTGCGCCCCTTCTTCTCCTTGAGGCGGTTGTAGGCCATCCTCGGGACCTCCAAGGTCCATCGCCTCGAGTCCTCCGGAGGTTCTTGGATCGGACCTCCTTGTTGATCGCCCGGATCTTCGGGCAAACTCCGGACTAGAGTAGCGTTGTCAAAGGTCCGAGACCATTTGGAACACGTCCGGATGCCACTCCTGCACCAATCCCTGCTTCCTCCGGCGGGGCCCGAAGTCCGGATAGCGCGGGTCACAATGTTGCGCTCCACGAGGGTCCATGGCTCCCAGACATCGGCTTTTGGGTGCCATTGCTTTCTCCTCCTCTTGTTCTGTGGCTGGCGAGTCGGCAGCACGATGTTCCTCCTTCGCGTTCATTGCTCCAACCTTGATGCGCCGCGCTCTAGCGGCCGGGCGCCCAAAAGATAGCGCAGAGCCGGATTGCGGGCGCAAGGGGCTGTGAGGTATGCGGAGGCTGCGGCGGAAATGACCTCCCTCCTTGGCGCTTGTGGAAATGCGCTGGCGGGAAGGCGCCTCGCCGTTGTCCGTAGCGCGAGTGCGCGCCTCGACCCTCGCTTCGCACTCGGCCTTACGCCGCGCGCGCAGGCGTGAATACCCTGCCTGCGGCCTCAGGTTCTGGTCTGGCTCTGCATGCCCGACCTCCACTCGGGGCGTCCGTGGCGCGCCGCCTGTGCATCCTCACGCCTCCGCTCCCGGGTTACTTTCCTGGCGTACTTATCCTATTTTGACTGGGTGGGTTCCGGACTTATCCGTTACTCCGGCGTAGTCCTGAGCTTGCCATAGTGGTACGGGGTCCGTTGTTCACTCCAGTCCGGAGTATACTCAGAGCCTCGTCCAAAGCGCTACCCAATTTATTCCTCCTTTTCCGCCTTATTTATCCTTCAATCCTAAAAACAGAAACCCTACTTATTTCTTAACTCCCGAGGAAGTACATAGCCCACAAGCACGCAAAATAGAAGCTGGTTCTTGTTCTCTAAATGTATTGTCTAGGCTGTATAAGACTTTGGGAAGTATCCTTCATACGTGTATAACGTCCTGGATAATAGTTATTGTTAAATTTGCATCATTCACGAGATTGGCATAATGCGCACGCCGCCTCTGAGCGTGGTAATTATGTATCATGCATCCAACAACATGCATCGTGATCCAGATTATCCTCCTTCAAGTCCTTTGGCCACCGCAAAATATACGGCGGAAGTTTTTGGTCCATGGCTCCTGACTCCGGCTTTTGGGTGCCATTGCTTCCTCCTTGTTGTCAGGCCGGCCGAGTCCGCCGGCACGATGTTCCTCCTTCGCCGCTCGCCGCTCCAACCTCGACGGCGCCACGCTTGCCGATCGGGCGCCCAAAAGATAGCGCAGAGCCGGATTGCGGAGCAAGGGACCGTGGAGGATTGTCTCGAGGTCGCAAAATGACCTCCTCCTGGCCGCTGGAAGTAATCGCTGGGCGAAGGCGCTGTCCGTAATCGCTGTGGGTCCGCATGGCTTACTCGACCCCACGCTCTTACTCGCCTTACGCCGCCGCGCAGCCTGGGCGTGAATACCGCTATAACGGCCTCGCAAGGTTACGGCCCGCCCGCATGCCCGACCTCCACTCGTGGCCCACGTGGCGCCCTGCCTCACGCCCACGCCTCCTAGGTTACTTATCCTATTTCCTGCTTTTGACCGGAGTGGGTTCCGACTTATCTACTCGCGTAGTCCGAGCTTGCCATAGTGGTACCGGGTCCGTTGTTCACTCCAGTCCGAGTATACTCCGAGCCTCGTCCAAGCGCTACCCCAATTTATTCCTCCTTTTCCGCCTTATTTATCCTTCAATCCTAAAAAAATGTAAACCCTACTTATTTTAACTCCCTGTGGAAGTGCATAGCCGCACGCAAAATAGAAGCTGGTTCTTGTTCTCTCGGCATGTATTGTCTAGGGTATAAGACTTTGGGAAGTATCCTTCATACGTGTGTATAACGTCACGGATAATAGTTATTGTTAAATTTGCATCATTCACGAGATTGGCATAATGCGATCGCCCGCGCCTTTCTGAGCGTGTAATTATGTATCATGCATCCAACAACATGCATCGTGATCCGATTATCCTCCTTCAAGTCCTTTGGCCACCGCAAAATATGCGGCGGAGAAGTTTTTGGTCCATGCCCGTCGATAGATAACAACATATATTCTGCGGCTCCTTATACGGCCGACCAATGCTTCATCAACTTCTTCCGTTCCTCCATCAATCGATCCGATGCTTGTTGAGTGCCTCTTGATACATAGCTATATGTTATGGAACACCATTGTATCGAGACTTGTGGGCACGAAATTCAATATCTTTTGCGGTGTGAGCTATTTGGGAAGGCGGAAGTGGCGTGCATTGGGCTGAGATCGGAAACTAGGACATCATCTGCCTATTATTCCACGGTCCAAATGCATAGTAGCGTTTTGCATACAATCGGCACTCCTGCGAGAGAAGTTAATGTTACGGCAAGAACCCAACCCATGCATTCCACGACCACGGCGGGCCCGACCTTGCCCCCCCTTCCATGTGGAGTGAACCTTATAAGTGTAGCTTGGAGGCGCGGCATGCGAGCACACTAAGAAATAAAAGGCGGGCGCAAGCTTCCTCATCTGTAGACAAAAAAGCACCCGTGGTTCACGCGCTTTAGGGGCCTTGAGCGTCGCCATGCCTATCCATGCACTCCACATTTGGGGGCGGCCGGCATCTGCGCTGCCCGGATGGAGTGCATGCTGCACTATAGCCACTCGATGAAGTCTTGAAACAAATGAAGCGTGCTGCCTTTCCGCTGTTATTTTGAAACCGTGCAATAACATCATCCGAAGAGTGCATTGGGTATTCACGCTAACCATCTCGAAGGTCACATCTAAGTGTTTTACATCGCCACTTGGATGACATGAAGTTTCTTCCATGATATCACCTCCTTGGACATACCATTCGAGGTCTAGTAAACTGTCAAAACCTTTTCACTAATCGGCATTTTCGACCGTCTCTCGGTGGAATTCCTTGGAAGCTGCGCCATGGTTTCCCTTGCATCTCTTTGGGCTTAAAAACGCTTTTCCACAGTCTTCACCTCTTCTCCAACTGCGTTTGCCCTTGCTCTTCTTGCTAGTACCTGCAACATGTTTGGCTTTGCTCGGGAAGTTCCATCGCCTCCCACTTGGTGAAGATCATCACGTTTTCCACACCTTTCCCTCAGTTTTGCTATGCATAGTATATGTGTCCGGTTGTCCACTTTGTTTTGCTTGTATTGCTCATCTTCCGACCTTCGTCATCCTCTATCGGCCAAGCACCTTGTATAAATTGAACTTCAGTTCATGCTCATTGTCACACCATCCGCTTTGCAATCAAGTTCATCCACAGGTATCCACCTTTCGATAAAGTTCATCTTTTTCCTCTTGTCGACATTGTGTTGTGTGGGTTGCGAACATCTCACTGAGTTAGCCCCGCAATAGACATGGGCCTCCATCCATTGGAACCTTGCCTTCCACTGGTGATATATCGCAAAAGCTTCATGGCGGCGTAAGTATGATTGCCTCGATTACCCCCATAATATACTTCTTTGCGGAACTTTTTCCGGTCTAATGTTTTGATATCCCTGCGATCGGATGGGTCAATCATACAAAGCAAAGCGGCACACCTTCTTCAATACGACCCTTGAGATGGCCGAGCGGTAGTTCGCCCAAGCCTCATCCACTTGGCGAACGAGCATGCGGGTTAGAAGCGAATCGCCCTCAAATTCTCGACTTTCGATCTTGTTTACGGCACCACCTTCTTCGCATGTCACGAGACTCACGACTTTACGCAAATAATCCTCATGCATCATAGAGCTTCCGGTCTTTCTCCATCTGTTGAGACATGCAATGTTGGAATCTCATTGTTATCGTTTCCCTTGGACGCTTGAACTTTTCACTCGTTCCTATCGAGCGTTCCGCACTCCGGGACTGCTTGTGCCCACCACCTTCCTCATCATGCATGCTTTTCCGCTTCTCATGGCCCCAGCGCCTTCCTCCCAAGCCACAGGTTTCGTGGGCGCGGCATCTCGCCTACCTCCCTCCCACTCAGGCGTGAGGCGCCCTCCTCCTCCCATGCAAGGCGCGGCATGCGCCCATCCCTCTCGGGAGGCGCAGCGGCGCGCCCCCCTGCGGCTCCTCAAACGGGCGCCGGCATGCCGGCGCCCCCTCTTCGCCTCCTGAGGCGCGGCATCGGCGCCCCCTCTTCCGTCTCGAGTATGGCGCCGGCATGCCGGCCTCCTCCTCCTTGTCACGGGCGGCATGCGGCGCCCCCTCTCCTCACCATAGTCGGGCGCGGCATCGGCGTCCCCCGGCTGCGCCTCCCCTCTTCCATGTGCAGGGACTCCTCCCATGGTGCTTGGATGGCGGCGACCTTGGAAGGAATCCGTGGCAGCTGCGGCAAACCTCCCTCCATCACCCTCGGCCTCCCCATCATCCTCTTCAAATGCCTCGCATCTGAATGACCCAGAACTACGGAATAGGCCCATCCTCCTCATCGGAAGGTCCGAACTACGCCTCATTGTCTTCTACTTCCGGTCACAGTTTGGAAGTCCCTGTCTTGTCCTCCTCGGTGACATCTCTCGTCGATGACGGATAATGGAGCTCGTAATCACCTCACACAAGCACTTTGTAAAATGTTCTCTCTCACTCTGTCCATCACTGACAAGCACAGATTAGGGCGCAACAATGCAATCAAGTCAACTCCTTTGGCTCACATTTCTTCTGTGCAAACATGCCACTTTCACAGATACGGTGTAATCATCGGCGATGCGGCAATGCGTCCACTTCATAAGGCCTTGAAGTGCAAAGAATCCATGATTACGGGTCTCGCCCTCCATCCAAAGTTGCCCAGGACCCATCACCTTGCCCTTGCTCTCTGGTTTGCGGTGCCGTTGAACCCAAAACCCAAAGCTTGACGCCGGCGTCCATATAGTTTCTTCATCCGGCTCCTCATTTGTGTCAACAACCATTCTGCTGCGAAGCATAGTGTCCTCAAGCTGGTTCATGTGCCTCGCGGCAGTCTCCTCATACAGTATGGGGAGGGTGAATCTGGATTTCCCACCCTCAATCCTTTGGACAAGCGGACTTCTCTCCACCACCAACCGTCTTTGTGGTGCCTTGAGTGAATTGAGTGACCGGACTTTATGCCCCCTTCCCGTTCCACCTCCACCTTGCTCAATTGGTTGGAAAGCATGTCCGGCCCCGAGATCGGTATCGGCGGAGGATCAGTTCTCGATTTCCTTCTTGCTTTTAGATTTCTTACTGCCTCGCTTCTCCAACAAGTCTCCAGTTAGGCCACGCATGGGGAGGTCCTTCTTCTTGCGGCGTCCATCGTCGTAGCACCAGCATAAGCATCAAACACGCTCAATCCAGTTAGGCAAGCGCAATTCTATTTCAAACTAGGGAATTCTCACTGTCGTCCTCTCGGAAAGGATGGAGGCGGGCTGGTGTGTGCGCGACTTTCGGCTGACCGTAGCCGGCGCCACAATCCCGTGTCGTTGTAGTAAGTCCGCTCCCAAGAGAATGATAGGCTCCGTTTGCAGCGTTCAATCGATTCTCACCTCACTTTGTGACCGTTCGCCTCAACACACACATCCGTCATTTTGCGCTAACTACTCGTAACGTCGCCGAGCAGGGCCCGGTGTGTTGTGCGTTTAAGGACAGATTGGCGTTCGATTATCGCTCGCTCGTCACTCGTTCCTCTGGTCAGATTCCTCTCACCACTCTCACTACCCTCATCAACCTTGGGGAACAGCGAGTGGGCGCACGATCCGGACCTCCTCCGTCGGCTGCCGGGTCTCTCCAGGTCGGGCTGCGCCGCCTCACCCAGGTTCTCAGCTCACGTTCGGTCGGATTCGGGCCGGCGCCCGCTGCAGACGAACAAAAGGGTCCCCGATCGCTCTTCCTGCACACACCACTACGTTAGGGTCCATCACCGGGACCTTGATCGGTCTCTCCGGGGCGTGCACCTTTCGATGACTCGGGACTCACGTTAGCAAGAAGGCGCACAAGTGCGCGAGCGCATCAACACCAAGAGAAGATGATTTACTCGGGGCCTCGACCCTCTTATACTCGCGGTCGGCGCCTTTAATACATCCTATTACGGTGAGGGCCAGCTCGGTAACTGTCGGACGCCTACTATTCTCCTATTCCTCCTATCCGCCCGTCGGTGGTGGTACAGGATGGCCATGATTCCATCTTAACACCCCGGCGGCCCAAAACCGGCGACTGCGGGCGCGCAATCGGATGATCGCGGTGGACCTTCCTCTCCAGTGCACTGCGCCACCGTGGCGGCACGGATCACCACTAAGTCCTCCTCCCTCCTCTCGTATCTCTCTGGCGGGCCCTGCGCAGCAGGCCCTCAAAAGTGCAGTGAAATTGGGTGACTTTCCCCCCCCACAGTCGGGACCTCGGGACCCGTCTCGACTCAGTCCGGACCTCTAGGTCAGATCTTCCTGGGGTCCGGTCCCTGTCGGCCTCTTTGCAGGTTCGGACCTCGGGGTCGGACTTGCCTAGGTCCGGTCTTGGACCCAACCCTTCCCCAGGTCGGACCTCGGGGTCCGGTCTCGTCACTAAGTCTGGATCTCTAAGTCGGACTTCCTTGAGGCCGGACTTGAGCGGCCTTTCCTCAGTCGGACAAAGTCCGACTCCCCATGGTTCTGCCTCCTCACGGGTGATCACGGGCTCATCCATTGAGCCCTCCTTGGTTCCCCGAATGCCGGTTGCGCCCTTCCACGGCCTCCCGGGATCCTCCTCCCTTCCTTCCGTGCGAGGGTCAGTGCTTACCTCCGAGTGTAGTGACCCTTCCTCCGCCCGGCTCCTCCCGCTCTCCCTCTTGGCTAGCTGCATCGTCATCAAGCAGCGCTCCTAGGGTCCCGTGGCTGCTGCTGTCCCCGTCCTTCCTCCTTGCTCCTCCTTGGCCCCTTGGAAGTCCAGCCCTCCCTGGGGTGGCGGGACCTCCATAGCCTTGAGGAGCTTTGCGTGGTAATAAGGCGGAATCGACTTGTTGAATCGCCTCCTCCACATGAGCCGGGCACCCGTGCCTCCCTCCTCCAGAGGTGCTCGGCTGGGCATGTTGTCGGGCTTCTTGGCCCGTCTCGTGGCCAAGCTTACGGTGGTAGGCGGACTCCCTTGATGCCGTCAAAGGCGGCCTCCACCTCCTGCGGCCTTGACTGCTGCTCGACATTCTCCTCCTCCCGTCGTTGTTCGCTCTGCGGTTTTGCGGGCCATGGGTGAGCTCCCCCTCTCACCTTACCTTGGCAGACGGCGGCCCGTTGCTTCTCCTCCGGATTGCTTTCTTCCCTCCGTTTATCCTTTCCGGTCCGCTACTTCCTTCTCCGGGCGGGCGGTATCCCGTCAAACTCGCAGCTTCCTCCACCTCTGCTGCGGCCTCGCGGCGTCAAACTCCTTGCCGCAATCGCCTATTCTCCTCCGTCTTCAAGCGGGCGGGCGCTCTATCTCCTCGAAGTCTTGAATTCTCTCGTTGAGAACCCCTGCTTTGCTCCGTCGTCTCTTGGTTGCGGCTCAAAGGTATCCTTCTTTGTCCTCCGGCTCCTTGCCGCCCTTCTACCTCCTGCGGTTGCACCACAGGGTCCCCGATCTCCCGGGTCTTGACCTCAACGCCTCCTCACGGCTCGGCCGTACTTGCTCCCAGCCGCTGCTCGGCCCGGGTTGGCGGCTACGGTCTCCCTCCACCGGTTCCGATCACGTCGATAGTGATCATTGACCTTCTTGGTGGCTTCCGCCGCCTTGGTGAGCCTCGGCTGGCTGCTGGGCGGCACGCCTCGGCAGTCGCGAGCCCTCTCCGCCTCTGCTGCGCCTCCCCTCGCTTCGTTGGCGAGATCCTCGGCCGTGCTTGGGCTGCGTACCTTGATTGCTCACCCAGCTAAAGAAACTTAGTCCGGTCCTGTCGAATGGACCAGACTTCCCTCTCGGCCTCCCGGCGCTTCCCCTCCTCGGAAGCCCATCAAACACGCTCGCCGCATCCAGTAGTAGGAAGCGAGTAAGCACCCGGTTCTGTTTGCGCAGGAGGGCTTCCGAGGTCTGCCATCTACACTGCTGCAGCATGTCAATGTAACGCAGAGGATGTGCGGCTCGAGTGACCGGAAGCCGGTGGAGGAAGTGAAGAAAACTCTGGAATGGATTTCGGAGCTCACCATGACAATATGTATATACATTCTGCAACAGGACCACCTAATCTAAGCCTTAGGGCGGGATGGAAGGAGCACTTGTGCATGTGCTGCAAAGTTATGTACAGGTTGGGAGCATCCCTTGTGTCTACACTCCCGTGGCCACAGAGGTAACCATGACACCCCAGCTACTCCTACAAGTCCTCGCGTCCCCCTCCCATTGCAAAGTGTCCAGCAGCGTCTCTACTTGGCGGGCAGCGTCTTGGTACGTCGCGGCCCACTCCTTGTCTCGGAGAGCTGACCCGAAGTACGTCCTGGCTTCCAGAAACTCACCCATGAGCACACACGTCCGTCCCAGAGCCTCATACAGCCTTCCCAGCAGAATGGCAATCGCGGAATCTAGTTGCTTCCTGTCGCACAGGGCCAAGCTGTGCTCCCGGGTTTCGGCATGTTCACCCCCGCTTTCTTCCAGGGCTGGGTGTGCCTGACCGGGATTACCAGGAGCATCTATAGATCCCGCATTCAGCGAAGCTTGCAGGACACCGACAGCTTCCTCCAGATCAATCTTCGCAGACTCTATGAGCCCATTGTCTCGAGGTACCTGGCTTGTGCTGTGCAGAGTACTGAGGTGGAGACTAACCTGCACGTTTACATCAGCCACCGAGATTGCATATCAGAACCATGCTTGGCTTGGCCAATGCCGTGTGTGCAGAATTGAAGTCTCCAGCCCACCCACTTCCTACCTTGCAGCTGCCTAGACAGAAAAGGGCTTCAGCGTGCTCGTAGGGTATATTGCTGACGCTCATAGCATCAGCCGCAGCCTGTAAGCTGCTCAAGTGCTGTGTACCCTTTTGCAGTTCAGCGAGAAGCCTGAGAAGGCAACATGTCAATGCATTGCAGACTTGAGGATGAAGTTGGGCTGTGCGGCAGCCATCAACGCCACACAACTGAGCTCACCTCAAGCAACGGGCCTCTTCAGCTTTCATGTGCAGTCTCCGTGCAGCAACCAGAGCCCCTAGCAGATGCCTCTTTGCCACATCTGTGTCGCCCGATTTCAGAGCTGCCACTCCCGCCAGCCTTCCAGCTTTTACAAGAATTTCACGTAACTGAGCATAATATGACTCCGACCGCTGTTTCAAGTCCTCCTGTCCAGCTTCTGATTGAAGCTCAGCCTCGAGAATTGAAGCTGCAGCCTCGAAGAAAGCATGCGCTCGTTTGAACTCTTCCCTCTTGAGCTGGCACTGACCTTCATCAAGCAAGCACATCCCTGCTTCAAGCTTCATCCCACTTCCTTGACAGGCTTGCAGTAAGGCGAGGTGACACTTCTCCGCCCTGTAAGTCTGACCAGATTTTGCATACAGGGTAGCCATTGCCACCCACGCCATCACTTGCCCTCTCAAAGAGTGCTTGGCAACAACCTCTGATCCAGCCGTGTTCTCCATCCTTACCGTCTTTTCTGCCAGCCTGAAACCATGCAAGGTTCAAGCACATGAACACACAGAGCAAAAATAAAGGAAACGCCTTCAAAGACCATCAACACAGACAAATAGAGCCACATGGTACCTGAAAAACCGTGCAGAAGCCTCAAATTCAACCGTGGCACCCGATGTATTGTTCTGCATTTAAAAGTACGGTCAGTCTAACTACCCACGTGGGACAAACTTGCACCAGATCCCCTACTCTGATAAGCGTTCAGCGAGAACCTACCTCAGCAACCATCTGAGCTGCATGCACCATACATGCAACAGCATTCTGGTAATAATCCGATGACCCATTGGCCTCAGAGTGAGTTGTGGTGCAACCTTCAGGTGCTACCCTCCTTGCACTCAGTGACTGCAGAGACTTCAATGCCTCTGCCACTGATTGTTCCCGAAACATGAGCAGGCTGCTGCTGACGGCAGGCTTCCCCTGTGCTGATTTCTGTTCGCTTGAAACCCCACATTTCTCTGCCGAGTCCACCTTCATATGCAAGTTATTGCATCCTACGATGTGCACAACATCCTCCTCGGTAAGCACACTTGCTTTCTCTGACCGTGTCGAAACCTGCTTCATGGAGCGCTTCCAGCCTGGACCGCAGCCAGGATCACTGTGGTCTTCAGAGCTTCCTTCGCAGGTACCATGCTTGGTTTCACCCTCTTCTCTTGTGCGGCTCCCACCAGTCTCTGGCTCCAGGTTAGGAGCATCTTTCTCTGAACCAGGTGCAGATGCAGATGGAACCCTGGGAGAACCAGGTTCAACTCTGCAAGATAGTATGTGCCAAGGGAGTGATGAGCATCATACATCAACAGCCTGCTAGCCGTGCAAGCTCAACAAACAGATATGCACCTCAACTGCCTTGAATCTCCGTCCTTCTTGTTCTTGCGCTTTTTCCTCTTCTCACTCTTGCCTGACACATATCCTTGGCTATTTTTCCCTTTACGACGATTCTTCTGATCCTTCGTCCTAGAGCTTTGCGGCTTGTGACCCACTGTGTGCGATACTGTTGAGCTAATGGGCTCTTGCACGCCAGGAGCCCACTGCACGTGCAACTTCGGCCTTGGGCCGAGTCCAGTGACTTCATGACCTCCTCTCAAGGCAGATCTGGGTCGAAAGGTGGACTGCAGCTTCACAGGAGTGGATCATAAGCATAGCCGCCTTGCACATAACTCAACCCAGCCCTGAAGTTGACAAGAAGTTCACTACAAGAAAGTTGAACGTAATCTACTGTTACATTGCAGAGCTCTGGGGGAAATGACCTACCGGGAAAGTGGACGAGCGCATCAACTTGGTTCCTTCCGGGGAGCTGGAAAGAAAGTGTTCATCACATGTGCTGGAGCCCTCATGCTCCGTCCCTGCACTCTGCCCTGCCGTGTCCTCATCAATTGCACACTTCCCGCCATTCGAAGGGAAGGAAACACTTCTGGACAGATTCGAGTCCGACAACGGCCTCATCTGACAAAGGCTCTCATTCTGCTCCGGATCCCCACCGTCCTGGGCTGGGGTTGAGCTCTGCGATGACCGTCTCGAGTTTCTCTTCTTCTTTCTCCGATTCTGCCTAGATGAGCCATCCGGCGGTACTTGCTCCTTCCCATCCCTAACCGCACAGTCGCTACCAAACGACCCCCCTGAATTGCTCTTCACCAAAGCCTCGTCCTTGTCACAATCCGGCAACGCAGACCAAGACTCCTGCGCACCAAAATCCTTCCGCACCAAGCTCACTAAAACATCCCTCCTATGTGACCCTGCGAACCCGTTGGGCTGATGGCATTGCGAGTCACATTCCCTGCACAAAGCTGCACCGCAACTGTCGCACCACACCTCTGCCAGCACCTCCTCACAATCTTGACACGGCCTGCCTGCTTCAGCAGTGCTTTTCATGATTTGCAGGGGCTTTGGCATCTGAGACCCGACAGCCAGCCGATCATGGAGTCACAGAAAACCCAACGCAGCTGGCTCCAACCTTCACACTCTCTGCACTGCACCAGACTAAAATTCCACTCACCGCAACACCAACTACAGCTACTCCAAACACCCACAACTCCACGATCCAAATCCCAATCCCTTGCTCTCGCGCTACCCCCAACAGGCACACACAATCCCGTCCACTTCTCCAGATCCCGCGCCCCGCGCCGGATGAGAAAAGGCAGAAGTGGCAACTTCACAACCCGGCTGCGATCTGCCCATGCCCAGAGGCGGTGGACACATTGTCTGAAGAGGATGAACATGGGCGCCTGGAGATTCAGGGGCGAAACGGGTTTCGCCGCTAACGTTCATCCCATCGTGCCAGCCCGGTCCCGGGCCCGGCGAAACCAAGCCGGGGCCCGCCGGATGCAGGAATCTTGCTGACGCGGGGAAAAATCCATTCACGAATATTGTTGTACGTATGCAGTAGTGTACAGTATGTGTGTACGCGGGGAAGAAACCCATTCTTCCCGAGTTTTGAGAGATGGAAAAACCCATCTACCCCAAAAGGAAAAGGGGGAACAACCTGACCAAGGGCACCATGCCAAGGGGGACTAACCCCCGCGATTGCTGACCTCAAAACTACAAATCGGAGATAGAATTTCGTGGTCGGGGATAACAAAAGGCCTACCTACCACCGGAGCTGAAAAAGCCGCCTCCCCTCCCCTGCGCTTGTTGCTGTCCTGTACACGCGTTCACCAACCCTCTTTGCAAGGCAATGGACACCCGTTGCCTGCAGAAAGCCACAATACTAGAAAGAGGAAGACCAACCCCATTTTTGCGATTGTGGTACGCCTTGGCACAAGCCTTGAAAAACCTTAAGAAATCCTTGCCCATGGCCACATGGGTCTCAATGGCAAGGGGGATAAAGGTACGGTCCTCGTGTAGAGGAGAGTACTTGTGGACCTTGGCCGTCGCATAGCCCTCCGTCGCCCAACCCGGAGGGTTAAGGATCATATGTTCGCAGACAGAGTCCCGGGTGGGGTCTATTACAACCACATCGGCAACAGAAACTTGGTCTCCCCGAGACAGAAAAAGGTCAGCCCTGAGAGAAATGCCGTTGAGCAAGGTGTATGAGCGCTCCCTATGAGGAATGAACCCGCTCTCCTTGGCCATTGAAAACATGACATCCGGACGGCGTCATGCGTAGCAATGCGCTGTCCGCCAGGAAGACACCGGGTCAGGTGGGTCCCCTAGTCATCGAGGGGGGCTCCACAACTGCAAGTAAAGAGCAGGCAAGAGGTTGGACCAAGCTCAGGCGAAAGTGCATCGCGGTGGAAAATGTTACTAGTGCGATGCGAAACAATTGGATACTAGGTCGGGGCAGAAGCTAAGAACCTGCTCCCTTCCTTGAGCAAGAGCGAAGCCGAGTTCGAGTGGCCTCATTGCACTTCTTGAGGAAAAAAAAGGCCTCCGAAAGTGGCAAAAAAGAGAGCCTTGCATGTCGTCCAAAATATCCCACAACCCACCCTTCTACGTTAGTGGCATATCGTACTTTGCCATGTGGCTGCTACACGTGTCATTTATAAAATCTCATACCCTAACAAATCTAATTCACACAGCATGTTTAATACCTATCCTATTTCACATAGCGAGTCTGATACATGTTGTTCATAAAATCTCAGACCTTAAAAGGTTTGTTTCACACAACACTTTTGATATGTTCCGCATATGATAACCATTTCTTTCCAAACAATACATATTTTATGGGTAGTTGAAGGTATATGTGTAGATTAGGGGTAGGTTTGGTATAGCTGCCATGCGCGTATAACCTTGGGTTGTGAGTGCTGCCGGTGGTGATAGGCACAACTTATTAGAACAACAAGCCAAAACCCTTGGGATCTGCGGAAGAAGATGTGGGGTGGCACGAGGTTGCCGGTGAGAACCGTTAGGCACCGTGCCACCCAGCCATTGCTGCGCCACTGCCCACCACGGTACCGCCCCATGGTGGTGGGGTGGTGCCCATAGGCGCGGATGAAGTCGAAGGACTGGTACTGATCTAGGCGCGGAGGCAACCGGAGCTTGAGGGATGGGTAGGCGGTGTAATAAGAGCAACGGCGAATGTACAAATCAAGAAGACACGTGGCAGGCACTGTGAGGGAAAGAAATTCGTCCAAAACCTCACCATATATAACGTTTCCAATGCTTCTTTAAAAAAGCTTGTAATGTATGAAATATGTTAAGGGTTTAGGTTTAAAAGTGTTGAATATGTATAAAGCCGGAGTCAAGCCGGCTAGATCTGCAACCGTGACAACTCAACAATTTGGGCAAGCCCAGGGGCAGCAAGGTGTGTTTCACAGGCAATACCAAGCTCAAGGAGCCAAGTACAACCCCCCTCGAACTAGGAAGCCTAGAGGTCCAGAGCTTGCAGCCAGATCCACAGCACACACTAGTGAGCAAGTTGAGCTCAAGCCTATCGAATTTAGACAGCATGTACCTTAGGCTGAATTTGGTCCGAAAATTACTTCCCGGTTCGGATTTGCAGACTAACATTTGGACTGCATCTTAAGTTTCCGATTTTTGAAGGAAGTTGTTGCGTGCATTTTAAAAATATGGCTCTTTGGGTCACCGCGGCTATTCGCAGTGGGCCGTTCGAGACACCCATCCCCTCTCTCATACGAATGTGGCGAAGTTTTTAGAAACTCTGGCACACTTGCCAGCTTTAAACTTATTCATGGTACAAGTTTGTCAAGTACCAAGTCCCTGTGTCCAGTACCAAGTCCCTTTGTCAAGTACCAAGTCCCTGTGTCCAGGACCAAGTCCCGTCGTCAAGTACCAAGTCCCATGATACCAAAATTCCATCCAGGTGAATTACAGTCAGACCCCTCTAATTGGGAACAATTGGGAGTAGCAAAAATCGTCCCATTTAGAGGGGTTCCCGTTTAGGCATTTTCATCTTTTTTGAAAATAAAAATATTTAAAAATCAAAAAATTCTTTAAATCAAAAATTCGAAAGAGCTTAAAAGCTTCCAAAAAATCCAAAAAAATCCAAAAAATCCAAAATGCTCCCTCATACTACATAGCTGCCAACCTAATTCTAGTTTGCCGGGTTAAAATAATCATCAATCCTTGATTGATGCTGAGTTGCTTTCATCCAATGACTAGCAATATGTTTTTCCAACTGAGAATGCAACTTCAAAGCATCAAGAGTGTTATGTGGCATCTCTTCCAAAAACATCTTCGCTATCCTCATAGCATTATCTACAGCATCCTTTGTCGTACGCGGTCTTGGCGCTATGGTCTCCACTGACGCTGTATCATTCTCCTCACCCTCCTTATTGACAGGCGGAGGGATTAATGCTTGCCATATTTCGTCCTCTGTAGGAATATTGTAATCTCGATAAGACGATTTCCTCAATTTTTTTATTTTTTTAAAAAAATATGTATTTTCCCTTTTACAGAGGTGTACTTGCATTGAATGTTTGGGAGACATGTTCCCATTTACAAATTAGAGGGGTTTCCCATTTAGCATGTAGCACATTCAAGGGAGTAAGCCCGGGCGTCCCATTTAAAGGGGGTTGCCATTTATAGGGGTCCCAATTAGAGGGGTTTGACTGTACAACGGACTTCTTCTTCTTCCACACCGAAACTATCAAAACTCCGCAATTAAGCGCCCATAGGGTACTAGGATGGGAGATTAAGATTTGCTGCATTCTCACAACACACAACCCTGCGCGATGCCAGATGATTGATATCTATCAATTTTTAAATGCTCTTGTTTTGTACACTTGACTAATCCTATGACTTTTGCCTGGTTCCATGGGCCGCGGCCCGGCCTGGCCGGTGTTGGAGGAAAGCGGGCCTGGTGCTTCCTGTCTGCACGCTTTCCCGGGTTGTTTGTATAAAGCGTCGATTTCCGAAGGCATAGCCGATTCGCGAGGGGCATCGGGCGATTTCTTCTCTGGGCGACTGGCGCTAAGATTCGTGCTCGACGAGAGGTCCGAATGATATTTGTGGTTGCTGTTACGGTGCTGATTTCGCTTGGATTCAGCCACTATGTGTCCGGGAAATGGGATGTAGCTGAATCCAGGCCGCGGAGATGGAAGTGGTTGGGGACTAAAGTGAGTTCTGGTTGATGGTAATTCGTCGCAGAACTCATGCGTTTTCTGTGTGACCGGTGGCAGGCTCGAGGAGGATGGAGCAGAGGGAAACAGAAGGGACGTTGGATTTTGCGGTTGTGTTTAGGGATAAGACGCTGCAGATGAGAGTGGATGGGGGTAGCACGGTGAGGGACCTGGGGGAGCAGTTGCTTGTGCTTACAGGGGTGGCGCCACACACTCTCAGGCTCGTTTTGCCGTCGTCGAAGAGAGGAGCGGCAATTGCCGCAATTTCCCCTTTTTCGGAGCAGGATTCAAACATGTCTCTGCAGCAGGCAGGGTTCCATGGGGTAAGGGCCGGTTTTCTTGTGCCGTCGTAATTCATGCGAATACTGTGTAGAGCTGACGTTGAAGTGAATCTGAAGGGGCAAGTGGTAAGGATGATGGGCGCTCTTGCTAGAGAGATTTCTGAAATGGAAACCTTGTCCAATAAAGAGAGGACCGTCGGTTTTAAGGAAGAGGAAGACAGGGCGAGACGCCGGTCGGAGTATGGGTACGGTGTGAATCCGCTCCCGAGGGGTTCTTATGTGTTCAATGATTTCCGTACGTTACAGCTTCCTGGTATAGAGGTTGGTATCTCTCTGCTGTTTTCACCGCTTTTCCGGAATTGAGTCCCCTGCTCTTCGCTGAGTATCAAAAGTTGGTTTACAGTTGAACCCACCGCCTTCAAAGGCGTTGGAGATTATGCATAGGCTCGCCAGTGACCACGGTATCGTTGCCATTATGAACAAGGTACTTCCGGTTCTTGCTCGTCCACCACCGGGTTTCTGTCATGTGCAAGGAACCTGATGGCGTTTTTCTGCTTACAACAGCACCGGTGGATGGTTGGAGTTATGACAGAGCTGGCCCCTGTCGGCTATGTTGGCATCAGCCCCAAGTGTCTTCTAGGCTTCAACAAAGTAAGTAGCTGAGGGAGGTTACTACTTTCAATCGTGAGTTATCTAAGTCTCTAAGCTTGTTGTTTAAGCGTGAGTGATCTCGTGACAAAAGTTTTTTCTGGAGTTTCAAGTCAACACTTATTCGCAAATTGATGTCCTGTAAAGAACCGTGGAGAGGAAATATCTCTGCGACTCCGGACTGATGATTTGAAGGGGTTCCGGAAGTATGAAACCATCAAAAAGACTCTCTTGCATGAGCTGGTAGAGCTCCTTCCCATTTCCATCCATGTTGTACTCCCAGTTTTTTTGCAAGAGATGGACAGTAACCCGGGCCTCTTCCCATGCAGGCGCATATGGTACATGATGAACATGACGAGAACTTTCATGCGCTTGATAAACAGGTGTCCCAATCGAGCTCGATCATTTTCTGAGCAAAAATTTTCCTTGAGAGATAATTTCATTTGTACCTGCTTGTTGCGCTCAAGAGGTAGTGGTTGCTTATTTTCCTTGTTTGTGTTCTGTCGTATTGTAACTCCTTGTGGCAGCTCAATGAAGAAGCGATTGCTTTAGACTGGACAAGGTCTCGCAGTCACAATTTGGGTGGCCTTAAGGGCTATGACCCGGTGCCTACCGATTTAGGTGCCGCTGGAACTAGTAAGGTTCACATTTTAGGGGGCAACAGATCTACTGCATTTGTGGCTCCATCAGAAGCTGCTGCTAGAGCTGCTTTGCACAGATCAGCCTTCTTGGCTGCGGCTGAACCTGGAGACACTAACTGTCCCATGGAAAAGCCATTGGAGGAGTCAGATGATCGGCAGAAACATGGAAAGGGAAAGACAGTGACAGTATTAGGTGAAGGATTCGGGGCTGATGATTCTGAACATGACTTCGAGAGCGACCTGAATCTGACCAAATATGTCAAGTTGGAGCCTGTGCTGGAAGAACAAGATGACACTCACACTCAGATCAACTCCCAGTCTCCGTTTAAACCGCTGAGATCGGAACCTGAACCTGATGATGCTTCAGAACAACTGAGGTCAGAACCTGATCCCGATGATGCTGTTGAACTGCTGAGGCTCCAACCTGATCCTGACGATGTGGAAATGGTCAGATCTGAGACTGATCCCAATGATGCTGTTGGAAAGTTGAGGTTAAAGCCTGACCCTGATGATAGTGAACTGCGGGTTTCGGAGCCTAATTCTAATAGTGCTGCTGTAAAGTCGGGACTAGAACCTTATCCTGATGATAGTGAACTGCTGACGTTTGAGCCTGATCCGGATGACCCTGTTGCAAATCTGAGAGTAGAACCTGATCCTGATGACTCTGAAGTGCTTACGTCCGAGTCTGGTCCGGAGGATGCTGTTGCCAAGTTGAGACTGGAACCGGATCCTGATGACACTGAGCTGCGGATGTCAGAGCCTCAGTCTCATGATGGCTCTGAATCTATCCCTGATAATATGGACGTCAGCCACACAGTCGAGTCCGGAGGAGGACTATCAGGATCGAAGAGAAGCTATGAGCCTGATCCTGATGACAGCAGTATGACAGTCGATGAGACTGACTTGTACAGTATGGAGCTGAGGAGAATACAGGAAGCCACAACAGCAGCAAGCATCCGTCTTGGGGAGGCATTAGAAAGGTTAAAACAAGAAGCTGGTCCTTCAAGAGCTGTCATGTCGGCTCAAACACTCTCAAGGATTTTAAGGTTTGTGTATGTTGCTTCTTCTCAGTTTCGCTGCAAGTGACTTGTCTGGTTAAGCACTCACAGTTTACCTGGTGATGCAGGAACGTCACTGAGCACCCAAATGAACGCAAGTTTCGGCGTCTTAGAAAGGTTGGTGCAGGGTTTGAATGTGTTGCTCGTGCTAGCGGCCGTTGGACTGGGTTTGTTGTGTTGGTGTGAAAGCGTGACATGCTGCTGCACCCATGGAAATTGTTAGGTACACTGGATTCAGTATCTCTTGGGATATAGTGTTGCCCTGACATTCTTCTCTTTCTGACTAGATGCTTTGCTTTATTTTTTCTCAGACAAATCCTACCTTCATGCAATTAGTTGGGCAGTTCGAAGGTATGTTTATGACATCAAGGAAATTCTGGATGTTGAATATTCTTTGCACGAGTGCTCCACAAGCATTCTAATAGGCAGCCGAATCTCCTTGCAGGTGCATTGGAGTTCCTTGCTGCCGTGGGGTTCACTGAAGGGGAGTCTGAGGAGGAACCAGGTGGGATGACCACGGATTTTCTAGTTTTAACAAGAAATGATCCAGGACTGTTGTGGCTTGCCCGTAGTTCTCTAGACGCAGCTTGTTTGGCGTGACGACCAAGGTTTGACGTGGGGAGAGCAGCGCGTGCAGGGTAAGCTGCACATTTGACAACGAAGTTTGTATTCGTAGGGGAGAGCAAAATACTAACCGACTGAGAATATGTTGACCAAAAAGGATGTGTTCTGGGGATGGGATATATTTTTTGTAACATGGCGGACGCCAGGCTAGATTTTGTACGTAATTGTATGCTTGGGAACATTGTATATCTTCTGATCACGCGGAGTTGGAGAGTATCAGTTCGAATCGCTATGTACGCTGCTACGTTACCCCTTTGGTTAAACCGCGCACACACTCAAAGGTGGGCGCCATCATATCTGCCCTGGCAATCTTCATGTTCACATCTTGGGCTACCTCCTGCCTGGACACCTGATCGTGGCTCCCAGATTGTTTGAGTTTGAGGTTGAAACCCACTTGTGCCGCGGCCTTTCTATCATCTAGAGGGAGCCGTATCGATCTGTACCGCAAGAAAGAACAGCTCCTTGGTCTGTTCCCGGGTATGTCGAGTTCTGGAGATACACCGGTATGTATTGATGTATGCTATTTATTTACCTTTTCACATTTTCAAACAGCATCAGCACAGGCATAGGATTCTCAGCTTTTCCTTGGTTCAAAGTGTCCTGATCGGGAAGCTGACCAGTCAACAACCAACTATGGTACAAAGCCTCTCGCAAGTAAGCCTACATGACAAAATCACCACCAGCGTTACTGTTTGAAGCTCTAAAAGTGCAACACGAAATTACAAGAAAGCCTTCTGGTAAGGCCCACCGCATGTCTGGAAGGGAAGGGAACATCTTAAGTGGGTCCAGGGCCTTTTCACTGGGCATGAAGCATATCTTTACAGCCTTCGTAGAACATCCAGGAGAGACCAGACGAGGGCATGACTTTCAAACAACTGGCCCCCACACCCCTGTACCAGCCCTTCACACCTTCGTCCTGCAGAATGCTTCTCAGCACTGTCACCATATTTGGCTTCCCCCGCGCCGGAACCCTGCCAACCCTTCCCACCATCAACCTCTTCCTTGCCACCTCTAGAGGGAAGGTTGCAACGCTGGAGCCTAGGCCTGCGCATTACAGACGGCAGTACAGAATATTCAGCGACCAATTGGTGCGAGAATGATATGATAAGTGCCAGTGGCAGTGTGACAGACATAAGCTTACCTGCCAAGGCACCGATGATAAGAGTTTCCCAGGGTGCTAGACTTGTCTTGTCTGTTGTGCTACGGTATGTGATGTTGAGACAATCGTAGAGAGCGTAGTAAGCTGCACTATAAGGGACAAGACCAATCAAGGTGGGAGCAAGACCCCTGTAAAGAGCACCAGCTCCCTCTTGACGTACAATAGTTTGACACGCATGCCATATGCTTTGAAATGCTCCGGTCTGCACCGTAAAGCGGTCCTGTAACAGACGGAGAGGTCTGAGTCAAAGGAGGGAATCATGCGGCAGTACCAGAAAACCTTTGCAACCGGACCACCCACCTTAAGAACTTCCAAAGGATAGCATGAAAGCGTGCTCACAACACCAGCAACAGCACCAGAAACAGCTGGTACAGAGATCCAATGCACGGGTACGTTGACCCTTTCACCTAGAAAACGGATTTGCGGGGGCCCTTCAATTGCCCATCTCTCCTGCAAGCATGTCAGAGCCCGCTTCGTTGTCTCGAACGTGCAGAGCTCAACAGCTTGGCAAGGAGCTGTTCGAAACGCATTGATGCCATTGCCAACCCAGAGACCGCGCCAGCCTTGGGCTTGAAGCACATCTTTGAGGTTACCATTAATGGTCGGAGGACCAACACCCACGATCAACCTTGTCCTGCGCATTGCATCACCACACAAATGAGCCAGGTTTGAGGCATTGCCTGCTGAACAGCTTCCCAAAACAATGTCGGCGGCTACCTGACGGTTTCAAGCGGAGCCACGAATGTCTTGGACAATCCTCCCGAAAACGCACCGCTTGCAAACTCACGAAAAGCCCGACTTTGAAATCCGGCCTTTCCAGCATACGAAATTGCCAAAGTTAAGCTCAATTGAGCACCGGCAGCAAACCTGAGATCTCAGAACAAGGGGAGAAATCAACCCAACCTAATGCTACACCCGCAACAGCAAGACGCCACTGGGTACAACCACTTCGGCAGCTCACCTTGATGTCTTCCCAGAGCTGAGCACTTTGCAGCTGAATCAGATTAGTGACGCTATCCTTCGACTGAGATTTCTTTGTAACCATGCTTGCACTTCCTACTCCAGCAACCTTCCAACTCCGATAATTCCTTCGCCTCCCCGACCCCCTCTCTTCCTCATACGCAGCCCACGAGCCCTACCACAGGCTCGATCACCATGCCTACTTCCCTGAGCCGTCAAAGAAGCTGCATCCAGGTGCCAGGCCCGGTTCAAACTCCATGTCTACATGGTCTGTCCCCTACGCTCCTCCCAACCCCGCTCCTCTGCCTCCATGTTCCCTAGAGGATCCCCTTACCACTCTCATCTGCCCCTGCTCTACAGACCCGCCACCTCCGTGCTGTGCCTACCCGCTCCTCATCCTCAACTCCATGTCGTCGAGCAATGTCGCAAGGCTTGCCACCAATGTAGCCACTAGCAACCTAGACAGCAGCGAAGTCATGAAACGAATCACGGAGAAAAGCCCTAGCCAGGGTTTTTCACGTTTCGGACATGGAAGGCTGTTTGTTACCTGTTGATTGCATTTACTGCGATCAATCCGTTTGTTGCTTGCCTGAGCCCGCCAAACTATGCTATGCGATGCTAAGCCGGGAAGATTGCAGTTGGTCAAGGAAGGTACCTCGATACAAGGCTTTGTCTGACTGTCGGCTTCCGTTTGAGGGAGTCTACAGGGTTGCTTCCAGATGCTTCATTGCTCGTGTTTTCCGGGAATTGGAAATCGTGTTTCAAGTATTCCCAGCTGAATTATCCCCAAGCACGCCGTAGCAGCTGTGGACGGGCATGGTGTAGATTCTTAAACACCAGAGAGGAGGAGCTCGGAGATGGGGATAAAATTTTGAAAACGGCACACAGCCTATTTAGCCTGCATATCGAAGAACATCGATCAAAACCGTGGATGAAAAATGTGGTGAGAATGGACAGCTTGGAAGTCGAGGAACGTTGATCAAAACCTCGGCTGACAAATGCGGTGACAATGGATGGCTCTGGAAGCAGGATGTCACGAGGCACTGCCAATGTGTCTGCACCGGCTCCACAAATGTCTCGACCCGCTTCACATGTGAAGGACCATGAACGGACAGAGCGGGACAACTGAACATCAGAGACCTAGAAAGTCAGGAAACATGATCCTAAAGCCCTAACGGGGGTTTTGGTGGTTTGGAGGTTTGTGGAAGGCTGGAGGGGAAGGATGTCGGCTTGCGGGCGCTTGTGTGCATTGTCGGTGGCGAGTGTGGGTGGGATTTGAGGAGCGCAGTAGGAGGAGGGTAGAAGATGCAGAGCCTTCAGGGGGCGCCGGCTGCCCGCAGTGTTGCACCTGTGACACTGCACCAGCACAGGGGACGGGATTTTCGCAACCTGCCATGGCGGTTTGCAGAGCACAGGTGCTGCGGCATCCTGTCTGGGAAAGTGCGGGTTTTGCAGAGCGCAGGCGGGAAGGCGGGGCAGCTGGTGGTGAGGTGCGGGAACGACGATGAGCTGTTTCTGGACGATGACGCGCCGGCTCCGCCTTACACCAGCTACATTGATCCGGTGTCTGGGGAGCCTGCTCCGACGTACGGGTTTCGGCCCAAGATTCCGCGCATGGAGTATTGGGGGGAGGAAGTGTTGCGGGAGGTGAGGGCTGCTGAGGGGTCCGTGCCCAGACGGGGGAGGCGAATGCCTGACGCGGAATCGTCTGATGGGCGCCGGGCCCGCACGTCCAGGAGGAAGCAGAAGGCTGAGGAGGCCCGCGTCGGAGCTGAGGTAGCTCAAGTTGCAGCCGTAGGGGTGGGTGTGGGGGTTGCGGAGGCCGTGGGGCCTGATGGAAGGAGGCCGAATCCCTTTCTGGAAGACTCCGATGACGAGGAGGAGGAAGAAGAGGAAGGGCAGGGTGCGGGTGAGCAGAAAGAAGGTGCCTCAGAGGATGGGGCGGTTGAAAATCGCGAGCCCCGACCTGAGGACTATCAGCTCGTCGTAAGTGATAAGAGCTCGCTCGGAGAGCAGATGAAGGACCTGATCGAGCCTGCTCCCGACAGCCCACTTAAGAATGATGAATTGTGGTGGAATTGGCGGCGGCCGGAACCGGGGCAGGAACCGTGGAGTGCATGGCAGAGGCGTATGGGAGATTCTGACACTGTGAGAGTGTTCTTCCTCAAAATATGAAGCTCCGGTTTGTTTGCTGTAGTGCAGACCTCAAATCTGTTTGAGCATCTGTTGCTTTCTGCTTTCTCGATGTGAGGGCCTGAGACCTGGGGTTACATTCGAACAGAAGCTTGGACACCAGATTCTGTGAATGCGGGTGTAGTAGGACATGGAGGAAGAAGTTCAGTTACTCTTGAGCGGATTGTGTGACAGGTTGACCCCGTTCTTGAATGCGACAGGTAATGGCATCTGCTATGGCTAAGAGTGGGCAGATCAAACTGTTTGGTGACAAGCCAACCATTGCCGAGGCGACACTTGCTCGTGCAAGGAAGCGAGTCTTCAAAGAGCAGCGGTATGCTCTTCTTTTGTCTTATCTTGGGATGTTACCGGTGGCTGAACCTTTGGCATCTGCAGACTTCAGGCGGAGGAGGAGAGAAAGAACAAGATCGGTGCTATGGCGTACTATCAAGAATGGGTGAAAGCCTGGAGAAGGGACACGTCCCTTGAAGCCGTGAAAAAGCGCGAAGAAGAAACCGGCGACAATTTGTCCACCCAGCTGCTAGAGATGTTTAGTCATCAAACTCGTGAGGAATATCGCATAATGATGGGTACCGACATTCGGATAAAGCGGGATCCTTTAGTAATGCGAATGAGCGATGAAGAAAAGAAGCAAGGTAACCTCTGTCCCATGGAGTTGCGCACCTGTAGCCCTACACCCCTCTCTAATTTTGCTGTCCCCTTCTTCTATGCAGTGTACGGAGGCGATCCTGTCTACCCGACGATTAACTACGTGCAAGATCCAAACTGTGTCGCTGACTACAGGGGAGCGAATTTTCATGAACCGACTCCGGACATAATCGAGTTCCTCAGACAGGTAAGAAGAGACGAGGACAAGCGCTTTGTCATCCTTTGCTGAACATTGGCTTGGGAGATGATGCTGGAGTAGCGTGATTCACCTCTGCCTGCAATGCAAGCTGAGTGATTGCGTTGGCCTTGTGTATAACTGCAGGAAGGAAGGTTAATCACGAGGGAGGAGCTTCAACGCATTCAGGAGCTTGAAAAAGCTCAGGATGAAGAGGTTGGACCAGGACATTTTTACTGGATTCAGGAACATCGGAAGAGACCTCATGTCTCATCATCGCAATGTCAATGATGCTCTCGATACATCAAACACCGAGCTGTCTATTCTTGCACGCTAACCTTGCCATGTCGAACCTGCAGGATGGAATTCATGATGATGGCATGTCTGGCGCCGTCGACATCGGTGACAAAGATGTGAGAGCTTTGCTTCAGTGCGACCTCGTGCTTGGGCCAAGCCCGTGGTAGCTGCCCAAGCACGTGGTAGCACTATGACAGCTGATGAATTTGTTCCCTGCCTCTTGGTTGCTACCTTAAGCTTGCGACTGCCCGTTTGCAGGACGAAGATGAAGATGACGATGAATCAGAAGAGCATGGTAGGTCAGCCTCCCTCAAGGCGACCCAGGAACCGGTGAAAGACCTGCTGGACACGACCAAAGAGAAGCCCGTGGAGGCTGGCACTCTGGACGAAGATGACCTGGTGGACGAGGATATGGTGGTGGGAGACGATCCGGATGATGATGTCATCAACGTCTAAGTTCAAATGTACCAAAGCTTTGTCCCTTTTCCCCGCCGCCATTTCTGAGGTGCAGTGACGAACCTTAGGATATTGTACTTCTGTAACAGACTTCATGTGTTCCGTCTCCATGTCCATGCCGCAGGCCCAATTACGATGTACCCGTGACCTAGCCCATCCATTTATGCACGCTGGCGATGTTGGTAACATGACGCTGTTTGCGTGCCTCTCTGTCCCGCATGCCCAGCTTGCCAAGCGTCTGCTTCTTGACCCACCAAACAGGGTGTAGTGCCAAGTGTATTCCAAAGTCTCGTGCCTTGACTTGTGAGAGCGTTGTTTCACACGCCCTCAGCCAACATTACACGATACACCCTCATCCTCGCCGGCGACGTCGACTTTAGTCGTCAGCATTTCCGCGAGGTCCATCTAGTCCGGTTTCTTGTCCGACTGTCAGTTGTGCCGGCCGCCAACCGGATCTCCCGTGCCGGTTTCCGAAAATAGCCCTGTTCAGACGGCTTTGTTGTCGAGGAATAATCACTTCCTCGTATCTCTGGTGCCAGATAGAAAGCGTGAAATTTAAATACTGTATGTTGGTGGACACCGCAGGTCCTGAGTCCTGTGTTGTCCAGGGATCGAGAAGTGACCTCCTCGAACTAGTAGGTAGCGAGAAATGAATGTCTCCGGCTCGGGAGAGCAGTTGAACTGTCCTCCATAACCAGTGTCACTGGACCCGACTGAATCTCACGTTTTGTATGTATCGCTGTATCTTTGCTGGGCCTGTGCTGAATTGCGAGCCAGTGGATTGCTCAGGGGTGTGGGGTGTCCAGGATTCGGTGCGGCCAAGCTTGAGCTGTTGGGTTGTAGGTGTAGAAAGCTCTATATAGCCTAGAGCTTTAGGTGTTGGGTTGCAGGAGTAGAAAGCTCTATTCAGCGGAGAGCGGGAGCTCTAAGGAAGGATGAGGCGGGAGTGAAGGAAAGCACAGGCTGCAGTTAGCATGAGCTTGTGCTCTTTTCAGCTCTTGCTCCCTCCCAGCTGTGCTTGAGGTATGTATGTGTGTTTGATGGAAAGGGGCGATCGGTGATGAGCTGAGGCCCAGCTTGCCGCGTGATCGTTCTTTTGTGTGTTTCTGTCTGTGCTCCAGGGGAAGGCAGGGTTCTGGGTTGAGATGGGGAAGTGGAAGGAGCAGTTTCTGCCGGAAGAGTCGTTCCAGAGCTGGAGCAGCTACGCCAAGGCTCTGGGGAGCACCAGACGCCGCTTCGCGGAGCGCGTGTTCGCCCGCTCCGATGAGCAGAAGGAGATCAGCGAGGTCATCCAGAGGAGTAAGCATGCGATGAAGAAGCAGCTGGGTTGGTGGGACTTGCTGTGGTTCAGCATTGGGGCTGTGGTGGGATCTGGCATCTTCGTGCTCACGGGCCAGGAGGCAAACCAGACAGCTGGGCCTGCGATTATCCTGTCTTATGCTGTAGCGGGAATCTCGGCCATGCTCTCTGTTTTCTGCTACACCGAGTTTGCGATTGAGATCCCTGCAGCTGGTGAGCTCTGAAGAGGAGAATCATCCTGTGTCTTTGCCGCGCTCACTGCCAAGGTGATATGCATACAGTGGTTACTTGTGTATGGTGCGTTTTGCAGGTGGATCTTTTGCATATTTGAAGGTGGAGTTGGGGGACTTCGTAGCGTTTATTGGAGCAGCAAACATCGTATTGGAGTATCTTGTTGCAGGAGCTGCAGTGGCAAGGTCATGGACTTGCTACTTTGCAAGTCTTATTAACCATCAGTGTGACGACATTGTCATCCACACCAACCTAGCACAAAACTATAATCTATTAGATCCCATAGCAGTAGCGGTACTTATCATCACCGGCTTGGTGGCTATCTACAGTACCAAGGCCACTTCTTATCTCAATTGGATATCTTCCTTTGTCAACATGGGCATTATCATTTTTGTCATAGTCGCAGGTACTACTACTAAGCTGTCCAGTTGGCATTCTCCACAACTTCTATCTTGCAGATCTCTCTCCTTGCAGCAGTACCTAGTTGACTTACCCCTGTCGAGTCTTCTATTGCTTGCAGGATTGATCAAGGGTGATTCAGAAAACTTGACACCTTTTGTTCCTTTCGGCAGTCGTTCCATATTTCAGGCAGCTTCCGTGCTCTACTTCGCATATATTGGGTTTGACGCAGTGGCCACTATGGCTGAAGAGACAAAAAATCCTCCAAGGGATGTACCCATCGGCTTGGTTGGCTCCATGTCAATTGTCACCGTCCTATATTGCCTGATGGCGTTGACTCTTACCAGGATGCTTCCGTACACGCAAATTGATCCTAAAGCAGGATTCTCCAGTGCCTTCAGGTACTGTGTTTCTTCCCACATTTCTCCTCCTTGCTGCTTCTTCTCTCTTTCCGCAGCCACCCGGTAGGCGGTAGGGGTCTCCAAAGTCAGTTTGCATGAGAACCTCATTTTGGGTTATCTTGTTTGCAGTCTTGTTGGATGGAAATGGGCCAAGTATGTAGTGGCTCTGGGCGCGTTGAAAGGCATGACCACAGTCCTGCTGGTTAGTGCTGTAGGGGAGGCACGTTATCTGACTCACATTGCCCGGACCCATTTGATACCCCCCTGGTTTGCTGTGGTGAATGAAAGAACACGAACACCAATCAACGCCACAGTAGTGATGGTTCTGGGCACTAGTGTATTGGCCTTCTTCACAGAGCTGTCCATCTTGGCCAATCTCCTATCTATCAGCACACTGTTTATCTTCATGCTGGTTGCCATCGGAATTTTGGTAAGGCGTTACTACAAAGAGGGTGAAACCAGCACCCTACAACTGAGCCTGCTAGTGTCTTTCATTCTCCTCATTGTTGGCTCCAACATAGGCATTGCTGCCTTTTATGCTACCGCCGAAGGATGGAAATATCTCTACATCCTTTTTATCGGTCTCTGGGTTTTCGCAACCTTGGGCCTCCAATTGACGCTGCCGCAGGTGAAAACTCCTCGAGTATGGGGGGTTCCGTTGGTGCCTTGGTTTCCCTCTGTCTCCATTGCTTTCAATGTGTTCCTCATGGGCACCATCGACACCAAGTCCTTCATAAGATTTGGAGTATGGACCGGAATTTGTCTCGTCTACTACTTCCTATTTGGCTTACATGCCTCCTATGACACAGTCAAACAAGCAGAAGCCCACTCTTTGGAAGAGGGAACCAAGTCTGTGGATCATGGGAACAGGGATCAGGTTGACGGGACCAATAACCAGCGTGATGGGAGTAAGCATCAACTTGATACCACAACTTCTTAGACTTCGGGGGCTGACTTCGGGGGCAGTTGCTCTCACCTATGGGTAGGCACAGGTTCGTCAGGCACGGGCCTCGAGGAGTATATCGATCTCGCAGGAATCTCATGTACTTGGGAATGTTGTGTGTCACAACTACAATAAGCTAGAGAGTGAACGAATGAAAGTTCACTTTGATATGCCGCAAAGGCTGCTAGAGCTTAAGGTGTAGCCGCAACAAATCTCACGTCATCCACTCACCTGGATGCATGATTTGGAATGATAAATAGTGTCGAATGAGGGGAAAACCTTCTCAGTTGCTGAGAACATCGCTCACTGTACATGATACCTCGGAATTTGCGGACGAGATGTATCTATGCCGACAACACAGGACCTTTCTTACATGTTTCGAAGTGCAAATCACCTCCCAATGCCTGCGAGACGAAGCTTTCCACCTCCTCCAGCGTCGATACTCCCTTGCGGACAGCGTATCTCTTCCTTCGGCGTTTGTAAGCTACAAGTACAGTATCGGCCTTGGGATTGCCGAACGCCTTGAGGAAATATGAGTGTTTGCTCGCATCCACGAGGCCATAGGACAACGCAGACTTCTTCCCTCCATTGCTGTCTACTTGTCTTACCAGAGTTTTCCGAGAAACCTGCATCACATACAGTAGGCACTCAACAACGGTTGCCCATCAGAGCATTGAGCACCACGACAAGCATCCTTGGTAGCTCACCTCGGTAAGAAACTGCTGAAGCTTGCCGCCATGTTTGAGACTTTTAATCACCGCAATAATGCAAATGGGGCTGTCCTCCCCACACACCAAGTCCATATTTGACTTGGACAGAAAGGGGACTTCTGTCTGTGGATCTCCCTGTCTAGGCCCAGCCTCCTTGTTCTCCTTCCTGAGTTTCTCAATCAGGCCTTCGAGAATGTGAAATGTCTTGGTACCCTCTAAGTCGGCCTTGCCAGCCAACAATGTCTCCTTCCCATTAGCGAATACACCCACCACTGCTGGGAAATCCGTCACACCGAACCTCTTGGCCAAAGGATCAAGCTCGTCATCAACCTGCAAACATCACCAATGTTATTCTGGCTACATATTCTCCTGTGGAGAGAGTGAGCAATGAGCCGATGCAACATATCTAATCAACCTGCAGCACCATGTGGTGGCTATGCAGACTTGAGAGGTACCTGTAGGTCGAAAAACGCTACTTGATTGTCATAGATGCCACTAAGGGCACGCCACATAGCTGGAGTCTCCTTCTTTTTCGTGAACAATATCACACGAGCAAGAACGTGATGGTCTGGGAAAAGCTGGAGAAAGTTTTCCGTATCGAGCCGTGTAGATTTCCTGGGAAGATGTGTCGTGACAAAGCTCTTAAGTGATTTTGCAGTCCATGGACCTTGATATAGCAATGGCTCGGAGCCTCCATACGGATATACAAATGCCTTCGCATCTTGGAGAGGTAGAGCACCTTCTGTATCGCACAAACGTTTTTGAGATGCACAATCAATCACACCAACCTGGCAAGGAAACCACAACTTGGTTAGTCGCACAATACAGACCATGATCTTACATGATAGACACATGACTAGAGATTCCCGGAGGAAAGCTCACCTTGATCATACCTCGCAGACTGTCCACGACCTCCTTCAACGCAGAGGCCATCGGCTGCAAGTTTCGATTATTTGGGTTGTAAAATAGTACAAGCCATGCCAGCTTCCCTTTGTTTATGACCTGTTCCCTGGTGTTAACACCAGAAAGTTTATCTACACCGTCCATTGAGTCAAACAAGGTGGATCTGCTCCCCCCTTGTTCCTGAAAATGGTAGTTCCCTTGATTGCCACCTCTTGCTTCCTCAAAAAATGAATCGAATATATTCCCATATCCATTACTACCACCCCCACCACCAGTTCCATCGTAGGACCACGTAAAAACTGGCTCGGAGCTCTGATAAAAATATTGTCTTCCACCTTGATGTCCCTGTTTCTGCCACCCAAACGGTCCACCTGTTGGCCCTTTAGGACCTTCTGCATCTCCATATGTGTCATAATTGGTTCTCTTCTCCTCATCTGATAGGATCTCGTAAGCTGCACAAAAACAAGATCTGGAGTGCATAAATTGTGTGCAGAGTCGATCATGCCAAAGAATGCAGTGCGCTCTCCACAATGACTACCTTCGACCAGGCCATTGCTCCTTCAAACACTACTCGCGTATTAGGAGCTGAGGATAGCAGACTGCATTTCATAAAAGCCATCCAGGACAAGCAACAACTCTCACCGTTACTAATTTCTGTGAACTTCACTTGAGCATCCTTCGAAGGATTCTTGTCAGGGTGATACTTCAGCGACTGCCTGTACACACGCACAAAGAGGCACCGTCGAAGCGTCCCAGATCAAACCGTGAACGCAACGTAGGACTAATCAAACGCACAAACGCCGGTGCGGGGAAACATACTTGTGAAAAGCTTTCTTAATATCAGCCTGGCTCGCCTGCTTATCAACTCCTAAAACCTGCATCCACAGCTACAAATGATCAGGCCACCTGCTACCTTCCCCAGCGAATCCACACAACCCTGACTCCAATTCGGCACCAGGCCAGCCGCACTCTCACGCCAGCGACAACCTTCGAGCCGCATGCTCGCCACATAAAACGTGCCGCTTACACCGCTCCCGGCATCTTTCCTCATACGAATGCGGCCTCAACATGCAGACACTGAATTACAGCCGCACGAAGCCGCCTCTACCTTGTACAAATCCTTGCCGTCCACCACCCCGGAGCTGCCAAGCAGCAGCAGCAGCACGAACACCACCGGCAGCCTGCACGCCCGCCCGCAGCGCTGCCTCCCGCCTCCCCGGGCCGCGCATCCTGTGCGACGATGCTCCAACCACCAGCCAGTCCAGCTCCAACATCCGCAATCCCTCACCACCAAAATCACACCCCGCCTGCCATTTCCGCCACACCTCTTCCCATCAAATGCGTCCCAGACCCGATCAGACACAATCCCTTCTCAATTCCTGCCTCCCAGCGTCGCAGCCTGTGCCGCAGCATCTCACGCCCGATATCAGCTTAACGCAATCCAGTCGCATCAAAACTCAGGTCCTACACCTCTATAGCTAGGCAGTCTCCGCGCACAGAGCTCTTCTGCTCGATATGTAACGAGTTCTCGGTGATCAAAATACAAAACCTTTACGTCGAAAATTCCACCTCGGCAGCTCCTTATTGGCTGGCCTTCGAACAATTCACGTGGCGCGCTCTGAGTGGCAGCTTGACGTGGCTACCCTCCTCACGGATGTTAAACTGTACAAGGTTTAGCCGACCGTGAGTGATGGACTCCTTCACGTCCAGCTAATGATTCGAGAATTACATATTTAATAAAACAATGAAATAGGCACGAGATATTTTAATATGGTAAATGGCCGAAAACGAGAAGCAGGATCCTGCCTCATATGTATGAGGCGACGGCCTACACGGCTGGACTTCCCGAAGAGTGACGCCCAAGGAGCAGCTGATCGTCGGCCGAGGCTGTCGCCTTTTCAGCACGTTTCTATATGCGCACCCGGGTTGTCCATGGTCTGGATTTGGGGCTGGGAACGCGCATGCTGTGGCAGCCGCGATTGCGCCGAGTCGCGTCTGGGCCGGGCCGGTTGGATCGAGTCTCGGGAGCAGGTTTGGCTTTGAGAGATCGGGGCTGGGGTGAGCCAGGGGGGGGGCCATGAAGGTGACGGCCATCCTGGTATTAAGATCCGCCCCGGGGCAGGGATCGGAGCAGCCGGTGGTTCTCGCCAACGCTTCGGATGTGAGCCAGTTTGGCTACTTCCAGCGCACCAGCGCCAAGGAGTTCATCTTGTTCGTGGGACGGACCATTGCGAGTCGCACGCCCGCGGGACAGCGGCAGTCCGTGCAGCAGGATGGTGAGCATTTTGTCTTCCCCAGCTCTCTGCATGAGGCGACAGTGTGGTGTTGAATTAGGGTTTGGAGTTGCTGTTCGCCCGTGGGAAGCTGCGTAGGCTCCAGGTCGGGTCTTTGTGGAGGAGGCAGATCTCATGGGAATTTCGCCTGGTTGTTCAGAGTACATGGTGCATTGTTACAACAGAAACGGCCTCTGTGGTCTAGCGTTCACGGACAAAGAGTATCCCATGCGCAGTGCCTTCTCTGTGATCAATAAGGTGGATTTTGATGTTCCTGCTTACAGGTGTCTTCGTCTGGTTTTGTGTCCCGTAATTTGATGCTTGTCCCGTGGTTTGATGCTTCTTCTTTGCCCTTACGTCTGTGTTATGACTGCTCTCTATCAGGTTCTGGATGAGTATCATAGTACTTTTGGGAATTCGTGGCAAACTGCGCGCAGCGATAGCCAAGAACCCTGGCCGTACCTTCCCGATGCTCTGGCTAAGTTTCAGGTAAATTCAGGTTTTATTGCACTGTCCAGGGGTTTGGGGGCACCTAGGGACTGTATCGTGTATGGAAGCAATTCAGGGCCTCCTGCAGCTGGTGTGTTAACTGTGTCTATCCTCGTACAGGACCCTGGAGAAGCCGACAAGCTGTTGAAAATTCAAAGGGATCTCGATGAGACCAAAGTCATCCTGGTATGTTTCGTCGCAGTGCTTTACAGTACGTCGGAATTGACGTTGGAATTGCAAAACTGACTCTTGCCCGCCTGAAACTCTTCTTCTTTCGCAGCACAAAACTATTGACAGTGTACTTGCGCGCGGGGAGAAACTTGACACACTAGTGGACAAGAGCACAGATCTGAGCATGGCTTCACAGGTGCAACTCTTCTCTGTTTCTGGGGTGAAGCAGTGCAGTCGTCTTGTCTGTTTGAGCCTATTTGGCTGATGCACCCAGTCCTTAACGCGCACCCTGAACCTCTGCGATTGCAGATGTTCTACAAGCAGGCGAAAAAAGCGAATCAATGCTGCACAATTCTGTAGTTCCTCTCACCCGTGTCTGCGGGCAACCCGTTTTAAAGACGACACCTGTGTTTTTCTGGGTAGCAACATCAGTAGCCTATATGTTAAATATGCTACGCAATGCATGTACTTTAAACACATCAGCGGAGCCTGCAGTGACTCGACCTGCGTCCCCGGCCCGGAGCTTCTCTCTCCCACCTGTCGTTGTACATATCTCGCCGAGATTCGGAATTCGCGTTAAAGTAACCATTTTCTTGCAATGCACTAGTTCCTAGACCATATGGACATCTTCACGAGACCCGAACGGCACCAGAAGGCCATCTGTGAGCGTCTCCAACCACCGAAGTGCAGGTGTCCGTTTGCATTTCTATTCTAAATTTTAAGTATTTAAGTTATCTATAAAGATTAAATTCTAGTCTCTTGGAGATTGCCACACTATGCATTTCTACCATATGAATTATAAATCTTTTATATTTGCTTTGTGTATGGCCCAAATGGCCCGAACCTTAGCTTGAATTCCCTTGCGCTTTAAGACGGCGCCTCCAACATGAGCACTTCCATCGGCCCTGCTGAGAAAAAAATTAGAAACTTTGAGGTTAGCGAAGGTGCCCATTCACTACTAGAGAAAGGACCCCTTTGACATTGCATTTTGCAAGGCTACGTTATAAAATGACGTTGTCGGAGATAAACATTCATAGCATTATAAAAAGTGGTGACATGGACAGCTTGATGACAAGGATCCACATCACCACTCACAGTGGCATGATGTCATGGCACTAGTCGCCAGGTCACCGATCTGGCTGCCATGCATGGTACCTTGGTGACATGTCGGCGGTTTACATGGCATATTATGCCATGTTGGCGGTTAATGTGTCACCACCATGCCACATAAGCAGCTCACATGGTGGATTTTCATTGGCCAAGTCCGATGATGAGGCGAATTTTGATTGGTTGCTATGATGCTAACATGGCACATTTTCATTGATCACTTAAACTTGTTGATGATGTGGCGCATTTTCGTTGGCCCATGGTTTGATGATGTATCCAATTATAATAAATAATGAGGAATGCAACATCGGATTGGAAAGAACAATGGGCATACATACACTTGCACAAGAAAAGACGATTGTTATGTGTTACAGGAAGACATAAATAGTCTATGTAAAATAACCGATTTATGGCCGAATTATATGAAACCTAAAACTATATTTAGAATACCCCTTCGTTGAATAAAGGTTATTAGGGTAGAGTTAGGTATGTACTTATAACTTATCCAATACATTATACTCGGCCAGTGTTAGGGTAATTTACAACGCCTTTTACTACGCATTGAACAAGGCAGGTTTATAATGCACGGGTACAAGGCAGTTTTACAACGCATGCGTACAATGTAGTGTTACAACGTCATAATACAACAGTTATGTACAATATTTGTTTACAACGTACTTTTACCATATTCAAAGTAGTCCTTCACAACTACCTCCCGAAGAATGATAGGGCTATGTAAATTCAAGCAGTGCCTTTGCTACATACTCATGTCACACAACCACATGGACAATCATATTCTCGATTCTGGTAGGTCGGATGATGTACTAAAATTGTTTTGTCTTCCATAGCAATTTATGTAGAAGGCCGTCACCGAGGGCCTTGTTGTGGGCCTGCCGTCAAGTTCTACACGCCATGTGGAATGCCTGACAGCCTTCAAACAACAAGAAAAGAAACTTGATATATGATAATGGGATATTATATTAGATTCCAAGTTAAAGTTGCTCATTTCTCATATATATATAAACACACTCAAAATTAAGATCTTAAAAGGAAAGGTCTATGACAAAGGCTATAAGGTTTGCATTTTTGTCGGGTGGAACTGAATGTGAAGATCGTTCTATCCAAGTTGGGATAATCTTCGTTTTACATACCAACAATCGGGTATGTTAGGGCACACAAATCTGGCGTGTTGCCGATCGAAGAGATTCGTGAGTGCATGCTTCCGACTTCTAGCATTGTGGATGCCCATCGTCCGCGGGCGTGTTATGAATCGTTCTATCCAAGTTGGGATAATCTTCGTTTTACATACCAACAATCGGGTATGTTAGGGCACACAAATCTGGTGTGTTGCCGATCGAAGTGATTCGTGAGTGCATGCTTCCGACTTCTAGCATTGTGCATCCACCCATCGTCCGCGGGCGTTCCTTCATAACACGTTCGTTCATTGTTTTGCGTGGTCAATGTATAGAGGCAAATTTTTTGGTAATGAATTCAAAGACTTTATAGATATTTCAAAGTATACATCGAAGTCTCACATAGAGATTTTTACGTAGGACATTAACAAGCGCACAGAGGCTGAAACCATGATCTTTCATGATCTTGTACAATAAGTGGTCCCATAGGCCCATGAAGCTAGAGGATGGATGGCACTGTAAAAGGGCAAGGACATGATGTTTTTAAAACAATTGGTCCCGTAGGGCCTTGCAGCTTGAGGATGGATGGCACCTCATCCAAGCACTGATCCATCCTAAGAATACTTAACTTTCAGGATCCAATGAACTCATGTCATTCCCTTAAAGATAGGCCTACATAAATGAACCCATATCTGGACCAGACATGTCACTCACTTGAAGAGAGGACTATGTAGTGGTATAGACATGTCACTCACTTGAAGAGAGGACTATGTAGTGGTATACTGACATGTCACTCACTTGAAGGGAGGACTATGTAGTGGCATTCTTGCTCTCCGCCGTGCACCCGTGAAGGTAAGTAAATATGTTCCTAAATTACCAAAAATGTTTACTCATTGATTCATGACGAATGTGGGAAATGTCCACCTCTGAAGGTAAGTTAATATGTTCCTAAATTACCAAAAATGTTTAGTTATTGACTCAAGATGAATGCGGAAAATGTTGTGAAGGTAAGTAAATATGTTCCTAAATTACTAAAAATGTTTAGTCCTTGATTCAAGATGAATGCAAAAAACATAGCATCTTCAGCTCCAGCTCTGGTGGTAAGTAGGCCCTTATTAAGGGCTCTTCCTTATCTGGGATTAATAGGCCCTTTAATAGGCCCGCTCTTCCTCCTTCCATGGGACTTCCATGCCTACATATTTATAAAGTCTCCGTATTTATTTTATGTGATTGATTTTGATATTATCATAAGTGGTTATAATGATCGAGTGGGGAAGGGTTTAGGCCCTAGGGTTTAGTTTATTAGGGAAGAAGCAGGTACTGTTTGGGGTGGAGGAGTGCTGTTGAGGAATCGCAATTCGCGAGCGCCGGGCAAGCATCCTGCGGGATCGGTTGTCGCCTAAACATGTTGGCTGGATTTGTACAGGTTTGGTCGTGCAATCGTGTTGAAGTTGCTGGCCTCGACTGATACGGCAACAGGCGTCGCCATGCTGGCTCTTAAGAACCAGCTGCGGTGTTTGACCTATCCACCAGATCTTGCTGGGGAGCTCCCTCTATATGTAGCCTCTAACTCCCTCCCAATTCAGGCTGCTTGCTTTGAGCCAGCTGGCGTCGCCTTCCATGCTGCCGCGCTCCGGCTACTGGGATTGGACAAGTCGGATGGCGACAGTGAGGAGGATGTGGTCTCTGACAAGAAGGAGAAGACCTCGTCTCCATCCGTGGACTCCTACCAGTCCAAGGGGAAGAAGAAGTCCGGGTCAGCGGGTGATCAGCAGGACCACTATGCTCTCCTGGGCCTAGCTCATCTCCGGTTCCTGGCTACTGAGGAGCAAATCAGGAAAGCTTACAGGGAAACTGCCCTGAAGCATCATCCTGATAAGCAGGCTGCCCTGCTCTTGACTGAGGAGACAGAGGAGGGGAAGGAAGCCAAGAAGGAGGAGATTGATAAGCATTTTAAGTCCATTCAAGAGGCCTATGAGGTTCTCATTGACCCTACCAAGCGCAGGGTGTATGATTCTATTGATGAGTTTGACGACGAGATTCCTGAGGACTGCGCTCCGGAGGATTTTTTCAAGGTTTATTCACCTGTGTTTATGAGGAATGGCCGGTGGTCAGTTGTACAGCCGGTCCCTCCTCTGGGAGAGGACAACATGTCCATGCAGGAGGTTGATGCTTTCTACGATTTCTGGTGGGGTTTCAAAAGTTGGCGGGAGTTCCCCCATGCGGATGAGTTTGATCTTGAGCAAGCGGAGAATCGGGAGCATAAGAGATGGATGGAGAGGCAGAACTCTAAGCTCCGGGAAAAGGCTAAGAAGGAGGAGAATAGTAGAATTAGGGTGATGGTGGAGAATGCTTACAGGAAGGATCCACGAGTTGCGCGAAGGAAGGAACAGGAGAAAGCCGAGAAGCTGCGGAAGAAGCAGGCGAAGGATCAAGCTAGGCGGGAGAAGGAAGAGGAAGCAGCTAGGGTTGTAGAAGAGGAGAAGAAGAGGAAAGAGGAGGAAGAGAAGAAGGCAGCTGAAGAAGCGGCGGCTCTGAAGAAGATTAGGGAGAAGGAGAAAAAGCTGGTGAGGAAAGAGAGAGCTCGGTTGCGCTCTGCTGCTGCTGGATTGGTTGGGCGGAAAGACCTTGGGGTTTTAGACGATACGATTGAGGACCTCTGCATGAGTTTGGAAATCACTCAACTGAGACAACTTTGTGAAAGGCTGGAAGGGAGCAACAATGTTGCTGAGCAGGCACATATTCTTCTGGGAAAAGACACCGTTTTTGAAAATGGGGGCACTGTGCACGTGCAGAGCGGGAGTGATAGTGGTGGTGCAGGTGATGTCAAACAGGTCCCTGCAATTTCACAATCTCCCAAAGTTTGTGTAGAGAAGAAGGCATCTTCTGTTGCTAATGCTGTCAAAAAGGAAAGGCCTTGGTCCAAGGAAGAGCTGGATCTTTTGCGTAAGGCTATAGGTAAGTATCCAAAGGGAACGTCACAGCGATGGGAGGTGGTTTCTACCTACCTAGGAACTGGACGATCAGCAGAGGAGATCACTAGGGCTGTGAAGACTCGCTTACTGCAGAAGCCAGACTCTTCAAAAGCGTTTGATTCATTTTTGTCGAATCGGAAGACTTCAGGTGTTGCCATTGATTCGCCACTCTCTACCAGGGATGACGTTGTCAAGGAGACTTCTCCCAACGTGGTACCTGTGAAAGAAAGTGAGACGACAAGAGGTGGGACTGCCAAGAAAGATGTCAAAGTAGTTGAGAATGGTGTCGCCAAGAGTGCAGCTAATGGGAACAGCTTAGTAGAGGTGTCCGAAAAGGGCAATAGTGGTGTGGCAGACCATGACGGATGGTCGGAGGCTCAGACTCATGCTCTTGTCGTGGCCGCTAAGAATTTCCCCAAGGGTACTGATCGGAGGTGGGAGAAAATTGCTGCAGAGGTCCCTGGAAAGACCAAGGCAGAGTGCATGAAGAAGTATTCTGAGTTGAGGGATATGTACAAGAAGGCAACAGCTTAACTTTTTTGAAGGTTGGTCCTACATAGGTCTTTTATGGAAGCAATTACCAGTTATATTCTAGAGCAGGGGCAGTCATCGGCAGGGGGAAGGCTTCAGGGTGGCCCAAAGGAGCTGCATCTGAGCAAGGTCGGTTTTTGTGAGTTGCTGGCATTGGAATGGAGTCGGCGAAGGATCCGAATAGATGCAGTCTCGGTGAGTTTCTCTTCTTGGGTATGCTGCTGACAACATAAATTTGGGTGTAGACCACTCTTGTGCTCAGATAGATGCCAACAAGCCTCTCTCATTAGTGCACTTCATGGCGTTCGCCCTCTTGTGGCTAGATTAATCTCAGTTAATCTGTTCAATGCAGTACTGCTTATCAGTGGCTTGGTTTGCGTTGCAGTATTTTACGGTTCAAGTGCTTTTGTCTTATATTTTGATTCTGAATCCCATTATCCTTTCCTGATGCAGAGTCGAAAAACCTGGCTGGCCTACGGGAGGACTCTTCCGTAGTGCACTTAGCCTGCGAACCGGTTCGGGTGTCTCGTTAACGTGTATACTTCCCTATGTGATGAAGTCGTTCCTCATATCCGTCAATAATCTTTTTACTGGTGACAATTTCATCGCCTAGAGATCTTTTTGACCGATGTCGTCTTCAATCAGGCACCTTGGTATTGATTTACGGACTTCACAGCTCGAATTGAGTCACTAGAAGCTTCTCTAATTAAGCAGGAAATTGCTGTTGGCTGTCGTTCGAGATTGTTTGAGGCTCGGTACAGTGAGTGACACGTGATGCACATGAACTGCGACCCCAGCAATTTTGCACAACCGGTTGCTGCGTTTATTTGCGTGGTTGTGGTGCTCCCCGTTGTTGGGGAGCTATGCCTCTTCTTTCTTCCCTTCCTTGGCTACAAGTTTCACTCCTTGTAGGCAGCTACCGTGAGTCGTCCTTCCCTGAGCGAACCTCGTCATTTCCTGCGCGCGACCCCCTTAACGTGCGATCCTCTGTTTTTTTTTTAAATCAATGATCAAGCCTCGATGTCGGCTATTTTCCGTTCTTCAAACTACGCTTCCTTGCCGGTAACGCTTTAATGGACTGGTAGAGAAGACATTTATGGGTTGTCCAGTTAAGATACGTTTGTAGAAATGAAACAATTTTTGCTTCCGAATCTTCACAACTCCTTGGAAGCCTTACCCTCTGTTGTGGCTAGTAATTGCTGGCCAGTAAGATCTTCAAAATATGAGCCAGCTGGGTTAGCATTTCATTCAATTGCTTGTCGGCTGTTAGGTGTATATCATGAAAACTCTGAGTTAGAGAATTCAGCCTCGGGAAGAAAAGATTCTACTCATAATACATGTGATCAGTCAAAAGGAAGGAAAAAAGTTTCTCTTAAAGGTGATCAACAAGATCATTATGCACTTTTGGGTATAGGGCATTTGAGATTTCTTGCCACCGAAGAGCAAATTAGAAAAGCATATAGAGAATGTGCTTTGAAATATCATCCAGATAAACAATCTTCTTTGATACTACGTGAAAAGACTGAAGAAGCTAGGAAGACTAAAAAAGAGGAGATTGATCAATATTTTAAGGCTATCCAAGAAGCATATGAGGTCTTGATCGACCCTTGCAAAAGACGAGTTTATGACTCAAGCGATGAGTTTGATGATGAGATTCCGACACACTGTTCTTCCAAGGACTTTTTTAATGTATTTGGTCCCGTATTTATTCGTAATGGAAAGTGGTCAATTACCCAGCCTGTTCCAATTCTTGGCGAAGAGGACACATCTATGGAAGAGGTTGATCGTTTTTACAATTTTTGGTACTCTTTCAAAAGCTGGAGAGAATTTCCGCATGTAGATGAGTTTGATATTGAAGAAGCAGAAGGTAGAGAACACAAACGGTGGATGGAGCGGCAAAATGCAAAGCTTCGAGAAAAAGCTAAGAAGGAGGAAACAATAAGAGTAAGAGCATTAGTCGACATAGCTTATAAGAAGGACCCACGAGTCTTAAAGAGAAAAGAAGAAGAAAAAAATGAGAAGCTACAAAAAAAAAGACTTCGGGAAGACATTCGGCGAGTGAAAGAGCAGGAGACAGCTAGGGCCATAGAGCAAGAGAGGAAAGAAAAAGAAGATTTAGAGAAAAAAAACCTTGAAGAAGCTCATTTAATACGAAGATTAAAAGAAAAAGAGAAAAAATTACTTCGAAAAGAGAGATCCAGATTTCGAACAATCATATCTAGTGTTGCTTCGCAACAAAATGGCTTAGAAATATGTGATGATTTGATAGAGACAATTTGTAGAACATCACAAATGTCCCAACTCAAATTTATAAATGATGAGCTAGAACAATGCAAACAATATGAAGAACAATTACAAATCTTGCAAAAAATATCAAATGATAAAATTCCAACTATTGTGGAAGCAAAACATTCAGAAGATTTAGAGCACAATGAGAACGATAATTGTGCTAAGACAACAAACTATACAAGCAATGTTGATGTAGGGAAGTCATGTACATCCTCCAAAGAAGTAAAACATCAAGATACTGAACAAACAAGCTGGACTGCAGAAGAAATAATCTTATTACGAAAAGCGATTACCAAATATCCTAAAGGAACATCACAACGTTGGGATGTAATTTCTCAATATATAGGAACAAAACGTCCTGTAGAAGATATACTCAGAGTAGTCAAAACAATCTTAATGCAAAAACCTTGCACCTCCAAAGTGTATGATTCTTTTTTGGAAAAGAGGAAAAATACAAGTGTGATAATTAACTCTCCTCTTTCTACAAGAGACGCAAGCAATATAGAGACATGGATTTCTAAAGATGATATTTTTAATAATAAGACAGCTAGCCCACTAAATAGTGAGCTAAGAGGTCTTGTAAACAAACAATCAGCCATGACCACCAATCCAGAATTAAGCGGTCAACACATTACAAAATCAGGTGCTATGCATGCAACAATTTCATCGGAAAGTTTGAATATTTGTAATGAAGATCTTTGGTCCGAGGCTGAGCAATTAACGCTTATTAAAGCTTTAAAACTTTTTCCAAAAGATACCGAACAAAGATGGGAAAAAATTGCGGAAACAATTCCAGAAAAGTCAAAAGTACAATGCTTTAAAAAATTTGCTCAATTAAGAGAAAATTTTAAACTGAAAAACAAGCAAAACAATGAACAATCTTAGTTACAAATTGACCTTTCTAAATGTAAGGTCCATTAAATTTTTTCGAACCGTGAACAACTGAGCACATGACTGAAGATAATATACAAGGTATGTAGATTGATAGATCATTAAGTTTTATCTATGATTTATAAAATTATACTTGTTTTGTTACACATGGAGTTAATATTTGTAAATTTGAGTACATAATGGAACAAACCTTCACTAAAATGTGTTTCTACAGAACATAACAAATTGACATCAATTGCGAAATAAACCTTAAGATTTCGCATGTTTGGATGACAAATTAGCTAGCGAAGCAATAGAAAATTTAATGTAAGCATACTTCATACAGTTTTGATGAAATTACTGTAGTAAGCTATTTAGATAGCGGGGTGTTTACTGAAATATGTTGCATTCTTGTCCACCTTTATCTCGCTACTTACTACAATTGTACTTGGACATAATCTTTATATAGCATGATGTATAATAATTGTTGGTTTCATTAATATGTAAATTTATAGTTTCTAATATGTAATGTCCATTTATCTTTGTTTCCCTTTATTTGCATAAGAAAGGTGGCTATGACATAATAGAGTTTGTAATCTTAACCTTACGGAGGTGCACATCATTGTAGGTAAATGTGAATTTCAAACAAGTAAACTTACGGAACTTGATTAACTTCCTACGTTATGAAGACGTAATATGGGTGGCGTGAAGAACCGCAAGATCTTGTTATTAGTGATTCTATGACTCTACAACTTGGATTGTGTATGCCACAAATTGTGATTGCTGTTAGGACCTATCTTACCAAGAGCCCAACTCTAAATAGTCAACTATATGGTTTTGTGAAATCTTTTCACAATTTTGTACATTTTAATTAGAGGGTTACTATTACTTTGGTTAGATCAAAAGCTCGACGGAAAGTATGATTTACGACTTCTTTCACGAGATGGCAGACTATCTAATCTCCTAGTATAGTGTTTTGTACTTATGTGTTGTTGTTTTATTGTGTTATGATTATTATTATTATTGGTCTCAGGTATGAATTTTGGTAGGCTAGGAGCCTATTGAAGGCTTAATCTTGTCTAGGCTAGGGGCCTATTGAAGGCTAGGCCTTGTTTAGGCTAGGGGCCTATTGAAGGCTAGGTCTTGTTTAAGCTAGGGGCCTAGTGAAGATTAGGCCTTGTCTAGGCTTGGGGCCTATTGAAGGCTAGGTCTTGTCTAGGCTAGGGGCCTATTGAAGGCTAGGTCTTGTCTTTAGATAAGATTAAAAAATGAAATTTATATGATAAATATTAATATGTACTCAACATCAATTCCAAACTCTGTTGATGAGGGCATTGTGCAATAGAGTGAACATCCATTCCAAACTCTTTAGATGAGCGCACTGTGCAATAGAGTGAATATCCATTCCAAACTCTTTTGACAAGGGCACTGTGCAATGGAGTGAACATCCATTCCAAACTCTTTTGATGAGGGCACTTTGCAATAGAGTGATCAAGAGATTAAAAGACTGTGTGATACGAGATAAAGGATACGAGATTGAGTGACACTTATCAAGAGATCCAAAGACCACATGATACAAGGTCAAGTGATAATTATGCCGCTCTAGTTGACAAGGGACTTGAAATATGTTTTTATATATATGTTCATATATATGTATGTATATGTATGTATGTATATATATATATATACTATCACATTTGGGGGTACAGATTGGCCATTGGCCAGGGAGGCCTCTGCGTAGGTGGCCTTTTTTGGAAGCTAGGCCCTCTCTGCGCCTATCTTGACCTCGCTTCCTAATAAGGGATTCCTGCATTTCGGAAGGATTTGTCTCGAGCGTAGAAGATGAGTTTTTTCCCCTGCAGGTGTATGTCATGGCATGTAGGAGTAATGCTTCAGAAGTAGATAGTAAGACTAGTATTTGGAACGTACAGCAGGCCATGTCTATGAATGGCATGACCTGCATAAAGGAGGTATGTGTGTATGCATGTACATGTACGAGTGCATGCATGCATGTACATGTACGAGTGCATGCATGCATGTACATGTACGAGTGCATGCATGCATGTACATGTACGAGTGCATGCATGCATGTACATGTACGAGTGCATGCATGCATGTACATCCGCATGTAGGTGTATATGTGCATGTGTATGCATGCATGTGATATTATGTGTGGTGTGCAATACGAAATAAGCGGGATAATGGGAGGTTTATGAAGTCAACCGTAAATACGAAGGAAGCCGACAAACTCAATTAAGACATGGCGGCTCATCGAGAGGAGCGAGCGACTCTTCGAGAGCAACGATGACACAATCAATGCATGGCGGCGGCATCAGCTGGCCACCACGACTACAAATGCAAGGCAATCCAAGGTCCTCCTTGGATTGTTGATGTTTATCAACGAGGATAGCCAAACTGATCCAACATCTTTTGTCCAAGCTTCTCAAAGCAGTTTGTTGGTGCACTTGCTCATATTGCGGCAAGCCATTTTGCACTTCAACAATCCCCTATGGAGAGTAAGCTTGACAAGGAGAGTTCCAGACACTGAAGGGTTGGAATTCAGCTCACAATTCAGGTGGAACATTGCAAGAAGGACCCAGGTTGCTGACGTTAGAGTAGTGGCAACACAGTCCACATAAGCTCATGGTTAATTCAGGTGATAGAGTTGTAGATCACTCGTTGCTATCATATTTAGGACACTCTATTGCTGAACTTACTGCACTGGCAGAATTGGAACCGTCTTACCTGTAGCAGAGGCTTTGGATTGAGATGATTGACAACTTAGCTTGCCTAGTTGATTGGACTAAGGAGGGAGCTATAAGGTCGACTAATTTTGACAGCATGCCTTACATAGTGTCACGTAGTCGAAGGGATTGAAGAATGATGGTGTTTTTGCCATTTAGCTCGACAAACGAAATAACTCTTATGTAGGAACTTCGTAGTCTCGTTGCTCAGTCACCCTCGATTCACAGAATAGGCAGACAGTTTGAGTGGAGTTAGAGTCTCATTCATACCATAGACTTTGAGGATAGGTACAATGGTGCAAGTATGGAGTATGAACAAGCTCCAAGCAAGAATGATGTGTTTACTGGAAGGCATGGTAGCATGTCGCTTGGTGACTTTGAGGAGAAGTTCATGTAAAGCTAGACGGGGTCAAGGAGATGGTGTGAAGCTTGCTGCAGAAGTGGTACGGATCCTAGTAAGGGAGGTACAGCTGGTGAATCTTGCATGTTGGTACTTGCAGGAAAACGTTTAGCTTCTCACCTACTAGTTGAGTAGCGAATTTATCATTGATGCGGTGCAAACCGGGTCATGCTCATCGTGTTCAAAGCTTTTGGACAAATGTCGCTAGTCTTGAAGTGCTCAGACGACATCAAAACTCGACTATGCCACAGCGTAGATGAATTGACGAAATATTTGAAGAAGGGTGGCAAGCGCAACAGGTATGAAAGATGGACCAATTGCCACACTTTCCTATCAACATGGAGGGTGAACCGAGACGGGCCTGGTCGACACTTGTAAGTACTGCACAATCATTTACTTTTCGTCAAGGAGGTGATGCCATGGTGCTGAGTAAGAAAGGCGACAAGGTTGGTGAACCCATGATTTCAGAACGTAAACAAGCCATGGGGTTTGATGCATGCGCTACCAACACGCCTCGTGTTTTTGAGGCATTCAGGTGTAAAATCATTGGACAGGCTTTTGATTTGCATTGCTTGCAGTGGTTGGTCAACGTGGGGCTTGCTACACAACTGATGACTTGCCATGAAGAGGGAAATGCTTACAGGTGCATGAAGAAGGAAGCCAATTTCTAGTAAAAGAGGAAGCATGCCTGGAAGGCATGCATCCACGCGCAAAGTGACAAGGCTAGAAAGTCATAACATGTTTGGCAGATATGTGGTGACTTGGAAGAACAGGATCAGCAGAAGATCTGCAATATGCTGGAAAAAAATCATGATGTGTTTGCGTTCAATTAGGGAGAGTTAGGTTGGTATGACCAAGTAAAGTTTAAGATCGATACCACTACTAATAAGCCCATGTGTAGAAGGAGGCACAAGTTAAGTCCCATAGAATGGGAAATTATTGACAAGTGGTGCAAGGAGCTGGCTGCAACTGGATTGATCGGAGAATCCAGTTCTCAATATGCTGCAGCGACTGTGCTGCCATTCAAAAAGAATGAGAATGGTGAATGGAAGGACAGATGTTCCTAATCGTGCTCATCGATACTTCTGTGGTGCGACTTTCGCTGACGGCCAGCCGAGCGCGCACAATCCCGTGTCGTTGTAGCAAGGGGTCCGTTCCCAAGAGAATGATAGGCTTCGTTTGACACGTTTTCGACCGATTCTTACCCCACGTCGTGACCGTTCGGACCCGAGCGTGCACGTGCACGGTTCTACGACTAACCACTCTTAACGTTCACCAAACAGGCCCGGTGTGGCCAAACGGTTAAGGACTCTTTTCTGCATTCGGTCGGCCTCATCCGTCTAGTCCGTTCTTCTCACCCCTCTCAATACACTCATCGTTCTTGGAAAAAGAGTGGGTGGGCTGCGTGGTTCGAACCTCCTTCGTCGTTCCGCCGGGCCTCTTCGTCAAGGCTCTTCACGCCCTCCCAGAGTTCCCCAGCTCACGCGTTCCGGTCCGTCTGACGTCGGGCCGCCGCTCTGGACGAGCAAGGGTCCCCGATCGTCCACCCGGAATCCCGTCAGGTTGGGCTACCGGCGGCGGTCTGACAACCGCGGTAACCACCACATCCTCCTCTCCTGGCCCCCGAGTGGGTCCCCGCCCTATAGGGTCACCAGGTGGTTGCTCCGCCTGAGCCAGCTGTCGGTGACTTCCTCTCTCCTCCTGAGTCCAGACCTCGGGGTCCGGTCTCGACTCCGGGGTCCGAACTTCAAGGATCGGCCTTATGTCTGGAGTCCGGACCTCAAGGTCCGGTCTCGTCTCTGGGGTTCGGACCTCGGGGTCCGAACTTATTACCGGGGGTCGGACCTCCCGTCTCGGACTTCCCGGTTCTTGGACTTCTGGGGGTCCATGCCCACTCATCGGACCCCCCTCCTGGCTCAGGTCCCGCTGGTCCCCTCCCTCTCTACCCCCTTCGAGGTCCTCGTTCCTATTCTCCCCAGAGGGTTGCGGCTGGCTTACCTCATGCCCTGCCACGTCGACCGCGTTCTGCTCCTCCTGAGGTTCCTCTCCTCCGCTGCCGTCATCCTCGAACAACGCCACCAAGGCCCCGGTGCTGTCCCCGTGCCCTTTTTCTCCTCCCACTCCTTCTGACCCCTCCGAAGGTCCGTCCAATTGTCGCGGGTGACGCGAAGCTTCCAAAGCCTTGAGGAGCTCAGCGTGGTAGTAGGCAAAATCCGAGTCGATTTGCTGGATTGCCTCTTCCACATGCGCCCGGAGCACCCGATACTCTCTTCGCCATAGGTGCTCCGGCAGCTGAGCATGCTGCCCGGCTTGCTGGCCCGTTTCCATCGCCAGGTTCGTTAGTTGGAGCCGGGCAGAATCTCGCGAGGCCACTAGGGAGGCCTCTTACTTCCTGCAGCCGCCGCTGCTGCTCCACCTGCTCCAGCTCCCTTCGTTTCCGCACCTCAGCCAGTTTCCCTGCCATGGCGCAGCGTTCCCCCTCCGCCTTCCTCAACTGGACCAGTAGCTTCTTTTCTGCGTCCAAGGCCCTTGCTCCTCCATTCATCCTGGCCTGAAGCTCCGCCATCTCCCTTCCCAGGCGGTCCGGCAACTCCGCCCGGTTCCTTGCTTCGTCCAGGTCCTGCTCCATTTCGGCGACATCCTGCTCCTTGTTCCATCGCCTCACCTCCTTCGTCCTCGAGCAGAGCTGGAGCCGAGCTATCTCCCGCTCGTGGTTCGCGATCACTCCCTGGAGGGCTCCATGCCGCTCGACCGTGTCTTGGAGCTGTAGCTCCAAGGTCTCCTTGCGGTCCTCCATCTCCTGCCGCCGTTCCTCCCCTCCACGCACTAAGCCCGAAGATCCTCCATCTCACAGTGCGCCTCCTTCTCTTACGACTTGCATGCCTGCTCCACCGCCTCCACCGCTCTTGCCGGAGCGCGGCTGTCCCCTCTCCCTCCACCGGCTTGGTGTTGTTCTGCCGAGCCGCCTCGGCCCAAGTCTCGAGCCTGTCACTTTGTCTTGAGCTTCCTCCAACTCTCCTGCGCCGCTTCTCGCCGCCTGCAGAGGTCCTCTGCTCGGGCTTGGGCCTCCTGCGCCTGCTTCAGCTGTTCCCACAGCTGGAGGATCTTGGTCCGGTCTTCCTGAACAGACCAGACCTCCCGCTCCGCTTCCCGACACTTTCCCTCCTCGATTCGAGCGAGGGACTCCGCCTTCTTCTTGGCCGCTTGGGCCGCCTCCACCTGCTCCTGGAGGAGCACCATGCGCCTCCTGGTGGCCTCTACTTCTTGGGTCTTCTCTACCGTCCCGCAGAGACCCCAGAGCATACCGTCTGCGGTCCGGAGTGACTCCGGACTTGGCTCTCCGGACCTGATAAGGATCCTCAGGTCCTGAGTGTCCGGGTCTAGTCCTTCGATCTCCTTGGCCCGTTTGGCCGCTAACTCCTTCTCCGCCCGCCTTCGTTTGGGGCTCGGAGGTGGGAGGGGTCCTAGGCTTCGTTTCCTCACAGCCGGAGACAGGGGCCAGCTCGGTGGTTGCGCGACCTCCTGCGCCTTGGGCGGCGTCCCGCTCCGCTCTTCTCACGGCTTCCTCCGCCTCCTGCCACTCCGTAGGTAGGGGCGAGGCCAGTATGCCTTGGCGCCGTTGGCGGGAGGCTGTTCCGCCTCTTACGACTCTCCTCGTCGGCGTGGCTCCGCCGGGTTGTGGTGGGTTCTTTGGTGGTGGGCGTGGCCGGCCACCGCCTCCCTTCCCGTGGTGCTCCGTCCGTCGCGGGGCCTCGCTCGGAACCGAGAGGGAGGCAGAATATCCTCCCATACCTCCCGTGCGGCGAGGGGGTCCGCTTCGATCGAATGGAACTGGGATCCTCGTGTCCGAGTGTCCGGTCTAGTCCTTCGATCTCCTTGGCCTGCTTTGGCGTCCTTCTCCGCCCGCCGTTTGGGGCTCGGAGGTGGGAGGGGTCCTGAACCGTTTCCCCTTCCCGAGACAGGGCGGGCTGATGTGGTTGCCATGACCTCCTGCGCCTTGGCGTCCCGCTCTTCTCTTCCTCCGCCTCCGCCACTCCGTAGGTAGGGGCGAGCCAGAGTGCTCCTTGGCGCCTGGCGGGAGGCTGCCCTCTTACGACTCTCCTCGCCGGCGTGGCTCCGCCGGGTTGTGGTGGTCACTTTGGTGGGCGCCGCCAAAGACACTCCTTCCCGTGGTGCCTGTCGTCGCCGCATGGGCCTCGCTCGGAACGAGAGGAGGGAGGCAGGAATATCCTCCCATACCTCCCGGTGCGGCGAGGGGGTCCGTTCCAGTCGAATGGAATCCGGGATCCCTTCCCAATCGTCCTCCCTTCCCGGGCCCGTTTGGCCTTAGGAGGTCGGACCTCCGCCTCTTGCGCCTTCGCTCCTTCCCGCCTCCACACCGTAGGGGGCCCGTCGCCCCTTGGAGCGCCGCTCCTCTTCTCCCTCCTTCAGGAGGTTGAGGTGTCCCCATACATGGATGAGGAAGGGTGATAGTGCTGACGGAGGCGGCTTCTCACTCCTTAGCTTCCTGGCCTCCTGGTTGACTCGTGGGGTCCAGACTTACCCCGGCACTCCGGAGTGTGGTCCGGAGTCCTTCGGCCTACTCCGGAGTACTCCGGACTTATTTCTTCCTTTCCGCCTTATTTTTCACTCCGCGCCTACGAAAAAAAACAAAACCTAACTCATTTCCTACCCCAGGGGAGAGTCCGTGGTCCACAACTTCACATAGCGGATTCCAGAGCTTTCGCACTGACTCTTATACAAGGTCCATATTTCCAACTTTGTGTATGTGTCAGGGAGATTGAACACTTCCAAATTGGGAAGCCGCTCGGCCATAAACAAAAAAGCCTTGTCCATCCAAGATATGGTTTCAAGCGCCCTCCTGTGCCCAACATATTACACTCCTCTGAAGGCCTTCAAGCATCAGTGCATAGGAGTCGCCCCCATGACATGTGTGACCACTTTCACCCTATCACCCTAAACTCCATCCGGCTGAACCAGGGACTGAAGAAATGTCTCGTGTTCCTGCCTCCCCATCCGAAGGAAGCGGTACCGCTGCTCCTGAAATCACTCTTTAGTCAGCTTCAGCAAACACATTTGGTTGCAACCAGGGTTTCTAAAATCCGCTGTCATTATGTCCCCTTCATTTTTATTCAATGACACTCCAGCAGCGCGTCTCCGTCGAGATACAACAACTGCCTCTGTTGGGGCCTGCCAAGTCTCATTCAAAGGCTTCGGATGGAAAGAACGATACACATCCGGTGTCTGGAAGTCGTCCACGTCCTCTTCGTCCCCAATGGGCCCTTCATGAACTGGTGAGTGCAAGCGACCAACATCAACTGCATGAAACAAGCCCCGACGTGCAATCGTCAACCCATCTCCCCGGGGAACGTCATTCACACTTGTTGCACTAGAATCTGGACAGCATTTAGATGGGCTTCCCTCCAAAGCAGCGTAAAGATGCAAATTCCTAGGTGTCGTGGGCACACCCCACGGGATACTTGGCGATGCCAAATGTCGACGTCTGCGTCTGGTGTTTGCATGACCAATATTGAAACATCTCACATGGATCACACCATACGGACTCTCACAACCAACAATATCAATTCCCATACGAAGGGAACAAATCAAACCTTCGTCATGGAAACCACCTTCGGGAATGGGAAAGCGAACATGACGCGGAGGGAGAGGTGCAGTTGCTGTGGCATCCTGTACAGCTAGCCTCTTCCCTTTTCTAACTTCATCAGAAGCCCTCACACATTGCGAAGGCATTCCTTGTTCCAACGCTTCATCCTGCACGCCGATCCATTGGCTTCAATCAAATGCAACAAACAACATAGACTAGGAATAGTATGTGAGCCTTGCAAAAGATAAGAACTCCAACCTCCTCTCCTTCCGGCGTGTGGGTTAGGTTCAATATTGCATGCCTACGGCTAGTGGAGAACCTCGACTTTGAGGGCCCTGGTAGTGTGAAAAGAAGACGCCGGCAGGCGGAAGAGGCCTGCCTTAGCAGACCTTGAGCGACGAGGATGATCGAAAAGGAAGACGCATGCAAACGGCGGCTACATGCCTTGAAAGGCCTAGAGCGAAGAGGGAGAGCACCTTATTTTGCCAACTAATTACTCAAACATGATTGAGTATCCACAAGAGATCTCCAACGATAAATCACGCCGTCATTCCTTTTTATTGACGTAAATTAATGTGCCACATCTAGCCATCACCAAAGACAGTGTGATTATGGGTCAGTCAGAGTTAAAATTTGGGCATGTGTAAATATGGTGTCCTACGCTAATTCAGCCGCGTTTTGGGCTATAAAGGTATCGGGGCAAGGAAACCCTACTAACCCAATGTTAAAGTTTTGTTTCGGCAGTTCGCGTTATGGTGTGGCGTGCTTGCACGTAAGTCCACTCTAGTAGAAGTAACGGCCGGCTTGCTTGCAGCTTTGTTTGCTCGCTGATTTCAAGCACAGTTCAGATGCAATCTCAGGCATCCGAGCTTCGTGGCAACGCGCTCTAGAGCGAAGAGCAGCCCTCGTCAGTTGATTTGGAGTTAAGAGGCAGCGCAAGACATTCTTCAAGTGTGCTAGGCAGCAGCTATTGTGAGAGAGGTCCGTCTTTCATCCTTGTAGTCGATTTTGAACATCCGCGCCATTGTGTGTTGTGCTTAATGTTTGTAGGTTTGTTTGCATGAAGATGGCAAGCAGGAGGAGGAGCAAGAGGAACCAGGCAGACCTAGTCGCCGATCCACCAGCGCCGCCTAAGAAGCCAAAGAAAACCGAGGCTGCAAACAAGGCAAAGATGGTAGCTCCCACCGGAACGGAATTGTTCAAGGTGCAACTTACTAGGTCTGCACATGAAGGCACTTTGCCAATGCAATCGGCACACCCTGCATGTGTGGGAGGGCATATTGCCTTTGCGGAGGCAAAATCTGGGAGCATGTCTTCAGGGAAGAGTAGCAGAACAAAGGCTGGTGGCAGACAAGGTGAGAAGGTTGTGAAAAGTACCAAGCAACCCATGCCCGTGCCAATTCCTTCTCCATTCAGCTACAAGGAGACGATGCTCATCCGACGAATTGGTGGCCAGATTGACCCTGTTGTTATTGTGGACAAGGATTGGATGCTCGTCCAAGATCCACATCCAGATGAGGAAAGTGTGTCATGGACGCCATTGCTGAAACTGTGGATAATGGGGTACGGGGGGCTTTGCCCAGTCAAAGAGTTAGAGCTGGTTGGATTATATGGGCAAAAATGGACATCAATCAAGGTAAACTTGGGCTCTCCCTCATTATGAGGGAGAGCCCAAAACACGATAATTTTTGAAGGGGGATATCGGCCCCTTGGTAGAAAGACCCCTTGTTACGAAGAACACCTTTCCTAGAACAGCATATGTGCCCTACTTTGATAATGCACACACCTTTACGAGGTCATACCTTTGATAAAAGATGCACTTTCAAGTCTACACCAACTGGAGCACAATAGGGTGTGGGCCCGTCTGCGTTTTGTAGAATGCATAGAGGGCTGCCATTTTCATATGTTTATTACAACCGAAAACTTTTACTTTCAAGTGGTGGAACACAATGAAAACAATCTTGTACTAGCGAGTCTTATTTCAATGGTCGTGAGAACATTGCAACAAACAAGCTAAAGGAGGAAGTGGTCATCGGCATCGACAATAGTCATTCAAGAGTGCGGCTGGCGACTCATCCATGCCTTGCGCGGAGTCAAGTACCACCGCCATATTCGAGGCGGTCCATATCCTCCGCCTCGAAGTTGTCGTTCTCCTCCATTGCTTGCTCGTCTTCAATAGTACCATTCTTGGGCCCGTCCAGTGTCGGCCACCACGGCATCTAGCATCTGCGACCCTCATCCAAAAGGTCGCCGTCGTGGTCTTCAACCTTCGGCACTCAATGCAACCACTTGGGCTTTAAGGCAATGCTAGCGTCCTTAAAATGAACAAAGTTAGTTGCCCATGCGCCCATGCAAGCATCCTTAAAATCAACAAAATTGAGTTGTTAGGAAGATACGGGTTTGAACACAACCTATTCATTACTACACTTATTTCCCAAACACTAGACCAACAATCCCAAGTTGCAACTCTCTTGAGGCGCTAAATATATATTTTCTTGAAGACAGCCTATGAGGAGGGCGCCGGCCGGCCAGCGCCCATGGGTGGCGTGTGCTAGGGAGGCGCCGGCCGGCGCCCATGGGGGCGTGTGGGGGGGCGCCGGCCGGCCGGCGCCCATGGGTGGGGGCGGCGCGGCCATGGGCGGTGCTAGGGAGGCGGCGGCGGTGCCCATGGGCGTGTGCTAGGGGCGCCGGCCGGCCGCGGGTGCTAGGGAGGCGCCGCCGGCCGGCGCCATGGGCGGTGTGCTAGGGGGGCCGGCGCCCATGGCGGCGGCGTGTTGGCGCGGCCGGCGCCCATGGGCGTGTGCTAGGGGCGCCGGCCGCGCCATGGCAGTGTGCTAGGGAGGCGCCGGCCGGCCGGGCATCTTGGGGCGCCGGCCGGCCGGCGCCCTCCTCATCCTCCGGTGCATGCGGGTGAAGCTAGGGGGACAAGAAGGGCAGCGGTATCCTATCACCGATGGAAGGTGTGGCCCATTTGCGGGAAGGGTTAAAAGATTTGCGTCCATAAGTGATTGAAGAGTACAAGTGGTGGGAAGCCTTTTGGGTGGACCGGAAGGAGATTGCTATCATTGTGGAGAATAACATTGGGCTAGTGCTACAGCGTCCTTGGAAGTGGTTTTCACGTGCAGAAGTGGATCATACATGACCACTTCAAGTGCGGATGAAGCTTTGCTAGATGAGGCATTATTGAGGACCTCCCACGGCGTGATATGTAGGGGCATATCAAAATGCGGAAGGCAAGCTGGGAAATGGCACGGATGAATGGGGACATAACGGAAATCAGAGGGATGTTTACGGCGGTGCCGTGCAATACGGACACGCATACTAGGCCATTACGGATTGGGAGGTCATTGGCGTGAAGCTAAGCGCTGACCTCACTTTCTTATCCACTATCGGACCGAGCACATAGATGCGTATGAAGGAGATATGTGCGAGAATACATAGTCCGCCAGAGTGGTAACCCATCGGTCCAATCGAGGAAAAAGGGAATAAGGTCCATTACCTAAAAACATACAGGAGGTATTTGTAGATGAAACAGTCATCTATTATGGGTTTGTGTTGAGCACGGAAACATCATGCGGTGGACAAAAAGCGATAAGGGATAAGCTCTGCGAGTTGCGTGGCTTCATACAACTGCGAGTCAAAGTGTCATCAAGATAGTGATGACAATGGAGGAGAATTTGGACCAAGTGATGACGATGGATTGAACTACGGGGATGAGTGAAAGAAATCTCGTTTTCCGGGGTCCCGAGTTAATGTTGTAAGTCCGGTTCTTGATGTTTACGTGTTAGGAAATACCTGCGTGGCTTTTGTGGTGTCATAACAAAACCACATTTCCATCCCAAAAGCGAGTTCTGATCGTCCACCGGCGAGCGGCCTTCCTCACCGTTCCTACTTTGCATCATTCCCTAGGTTCGAGTTTGCGACCACCATTCGACACAAACATTCTTTGGATGGAAAGTAGTAACTTCTTTGGGTGGACCGGAAGGAGATTGCTATCATTGTGGAGAATAACATTGGGCTAGTGCTAGTCATTCTTGGAAGTGGTTTTCACGTGTAGAAGTGGATCATACACACCACCACTTCAAGTGCGGATGAAGCTTTGCTAGATGAGGCATTATTGAGGGACCTCCCACGCGATATGTATTTGGGGCATATCAAAATGCGGAAGGCAATCGTGGGAAATGGCACGGATGAATGGGGACATAACGGAACCGAGAGGGATGTTTCCGCGCTGCAATACGGACACGCATACAGCCATTCGGATTGGGAGGTCATTGACGTGAAGCTAAACGCACCACGACCTCACTTTCTTATCCACTAGTATCGGACCGAGCACATAGATGCGTATGAAGGAGATATGTGCAGAACACATAGTCCGCCAGAGTGGTAACCCATCCGTCCAATGCCGAGGAAAAAGGGAATAAGATCCATTACCTAAAAACATACAGAGGTATTTGTGAATGAAATACCATCCCAGACATGGGTTTGTGTTGAACGACGGAAACATCATGCGGTGGACAAAAAGCGATAAGGGATAAGCTCTGCGAGTTGCGTGGCTTCATACAACCCGCAGTGAAAGTGTCAAGATAGTGATGACAATGCAGGAGAAGTCGACCAAGTGATGACGATGGATTGAACTCGGGATGAGTGAAACTGAAATCTGCTTTTTCCCGGGTCCCAGTTAATGTTGTAAGTCCGGCTGATGTTTCGTGTTAGGAAATACCGTCCGTGGCTTTTGTGGTGTCATAACAAAACCACATTTCCATCCCAAAATCGAGTTTACTGCCCCGCCCGGCAGAACGGCCTCACCGCTCCTACTTTGCATCATTCCCTAGGTTCGAGTTTCATACCACCATTCGACACAAACATTGCCGGATGGAAAGTAGTAACTCGGTGACACCTTTTTTCGAGCTTTTTCCGAATGCCTTCAAAGCCTTTTAGGGCCCATCAAAAACCCCCTTCAGAGATTATTTGCGGAAAACCCCCTTCGAGATTATTAACCCCCTTCAAAAATTATCGTGTTCCAAGTTTACCTTGTTTTGCACCACCAAGCCATATGAGTTCGAGGTAGTAATCCAAGACCCTGATGTGTATAGGTTGTAAGTTCTCAGTCTGAGAGGGTTTCACTCCATGAAATGTGCACCTCAATCATTTGTCGAAGAAATCTGCGACTGCATGCACCTACACACTGTAAGTTGTCTGAAATGACAGTCTTGTTGGTTGCACTGTGACTTTAATGAATGACCCATCTTTCGGTTTTTCGTTTGCAGCTACCCTTAGTCGGAAGGGCACTCATCACGGCTTTCTGTGGGAAGATTACAGAGACAATTGTGGACCATAGAAGGGAGGTGTCCATGAGACGGGTGAGAGCAGCAATGTAGAGAAGTAATGAAGAGGCAGAAAGTTCGGAGCCGAAGATTCCAGAAATATAGCTCTCGCTCGTGGGAAACTAGCATGCCCTATATGGCATAGGGAGATGTCTCTTAGCATAGGCAGGTACGTAGCAAACCCTTCTTTTAAATTCTTCCATTGCTTGACCCACTCAAGCTCGTCCTTGCTCTTGAATAGGAAAGGAAGCAGGTTCCTGGCTTATAGCCAGCCTTCCGATTCGCACCGGCTTCTTTATCTACTACGATGACGTTCCGCTTGGTCTTGGTCCAACCTCTGGCCTGTTCTCTCACGACTTGCAGCTGTGGCGCCCCTCTCGACGACTTTGGGACCCACTTAGCTCGCTGTCCAATAGGATTGCTACACGTGATGCAATCCGAGACGTCATGTTCTCCATTGCCAAGGAGAGAGGATTCTATCCTTTCAGGAAGCGCCCATATCGACATTTCTCTTAGGGCTGACCTATCTCTGACGCAGGGGGACCCGATCTTTGTTGTAGATGTGGTTGTAACAGACCCTACTCGAATACTGTTTGTGAGCATATCATCATCAACCCTCCGGGTTGGATGGCAGAGGGATGCGCTATAGCCAAGGTTCAGATGTACACCCCCATCCAGGAAGGCCATGCTTTCATTCCCCTTGCTGTTGAGGCACACAGGGGCATGGGCAAGGACTTCTCGAGGTTTATCAAGGCTTGTACTAAAGCATACTACATCTGCAAGAAAATGATAGGTCTCCCTCTTTCTTGTGTGGTGACTTTCTTCCGGTAACGAGTATCCATTGCTTGGCAAAGAGCATTGGCAAATGCAATTTTCAGGACAACTTTGAACGCGGGGAATGTAGCATCGTCAGCTTTGGTGCATAGTAGGCCTTCCTTATTCTAGACTATGACATCTTGAGAGCGGTAGGTAGCTTTAGAGTAGACGTTCGAGGGGCCTAGTCCCCCTTGGCCTGAGGCCCTCTAGAAGGTTGTTCCCCATTGCCCCAATGTAGATGGGACTTCCCATCTCTACATATTTATAAAGTCTACACGTTCTCTCTCTCTCTCTCTCTCTCTCTCTCTATATATATATATATATATATATATATATATATATATATATATATATATATATGACCAACTCTCGAGCAAGAGGGTGCATATATACCATCTTGGGTGCATATATATATATGCACCCAAGATGGTATGTTCCATGCATTTTGTAGGGACGATAAAGCAATAAATGCTTGCTCGGTAGGGAGGATAAAGCAATAAATGCCTATGAACCTAGTCAACATTAAGATGTAAGTCCTTTTAGAGTTAAGAGGCCCTTTAAGATAGCTTTGAAAAAGTTCCATAATTATCATGAACTTTTAGATATATTTCATGTACAATATAAATTTTCACTGACAATGGCATTTGAACCCATACTCTTTTAGACCAAAGATAGGGTCTAAGAACTCATACCCATTTAGACCAAAGATAGGTCTAAGAACTTATACCCATCTAGACTAAAGATAGGGTCTTAGACCAACATAAACATAACAATAATTATATTTATATCCAATCGACTCATCTATATCAATCTATAGTTAGTTAAATTGCAATAAAAAAACCTACATTTAGTATCTTATATAAAAATAAAATAATTATTATAATTATCTATATTTTTTATAATTCATTGATGTCTTTAAATATTAATCATGACTTAGAGATCCTTTTCTTCCACTAGGCGATGATGCTGTTAGGGTAATGAGTGTTTGAACTGGAGTTTGGTATATAAGGTGACATACGAGCCAACAAGATGACACGAGACAACTTAGCGAACACCACGTAGCAGTGAAGCTGAGGCAGGCAGGCAGGCGGGGTCCTGGCGCACAAGCACGCAATAGCAACGAAGGAGGAGCTGTGGGAGGAGAAATTGGAGTGCAGGGGACTGAGCGTGGGCACCTTCCGCTTGGCTGGCTCGCAGGGCCAAATCTCGCAACAGCAAAATTGGCGGAGGGAGCAGGGCATTGGAGAGCAGGAAGCGGTGGTTGATGCATGGCCGGTGGAAGAGGACACACAGAAGGAGCGTGTGAGACTGTTGCGAGGCTGCAGGCAGGCCTGTCTCGGCCCGGCCGAGGGATACAGCGCAGCCGGCGTGAGGAGTGTCATGTGACGAGAGCTGGGGGAGGAAGGAGGGTGAGGGAAGGAAGGCGAGGGTGAAAGACAGGCAGACAGACGAGTGTGACGAGGGTAACGTGTGACGATCCGGGTCCGGGGGGGCGGAGGGTGGGGGGGTTTGGGCTGGAGCTGAGCGTAGAGGGAGGCTGTGTGTTGTGAGTGCGTTTGAAGCTCCTCTGACTCTGCTTGTTTGGATAGGGGAGTAGGAATGGAATGAACGGGATCTTGGGTTGCCTGCCTCCACAGGTTTCTGCTCCTTCTGCGGTCGGGTGGAAGTGTAACCGGTCTGCGGAATGGAGAGATGAGTTGAAGTTGTGGATTCCTTTTCTGGACATGATCTTGATTCTGCAAGCTTTCTTGCTGGGATTTGACGTTGAAGCTATATGTGTTTAGTTTGTTTGTATGTGTGTGTGTGTGTTTGTGGGTTGCAGCTGCATCTTGGTAGTTTTTGTCCCAGCCACATTTTTCTCCGCTGTCAGAATCCGAGGCAGCGGAGTTGGGTGTTTTTGCTGTCCTGCGGGGTGAGGATGGTTGTGATTGAGTCACCAAGTTGTTGTTCCCCGGGCCTCTCTCCCCTGTTGTCGTCCTTGTCAATGGTTTCTGGACAAATGAAGGTGAGCTTGCTGGCTCTTTCTTGGCCCATGGCTGTCCACCCAGAGGGAGTTGACTGTTGGAGTTCTTCTAGTTTTTTGAGACAAGTGGTCACCCTGTGTAGCCTGTTCTTGCTGGGAGCGGGGGCGGGAACTGCAGAGCATGAATGTAGGACGTGTTTGTGCAGGAAAGAGGAGAGCGAGAGAGTGAGGAAGAGCAAGCGTGAGAGAGAGAGAAAAGTAGAGAGAAGAGTAGAAAGAATAGAGGCTGGACCGTGCTTGGCAGGCACCACGGTTTGAAGACGCTGAGAGAGAAGTGCTCATTTTTGTTTGATTTCCATGCCCATGGCAAACGCCTCCGGACCGAATGTGAAGATGTCACTCGGCTCCCGAAAGCTTGTGGTACGGGACTTGAACTTCCCACTCTTTTGTGGCCAGTGACTTGAGTTCCAATTTCACACGGTCCACGGTTTACTTTGGATAATTTGGTTTTGCTGTACATTTTTCAGGTGCTAGGGATTCCATGGGATGTTGACACGGAAGGACTTAGACAGTACATGAGCAAGTATGGGGAACTGGATGACGTTATTGTCATGAAGGTAGGAGCAAGACTGGTCTTGGTTGTCTGAATTGTGTCTTGATATGGTTTTAGGTTGGCTATGACTACTCTTTTCTGAACAATTGATCACTACAGGACCGGGCTACAGGTCGATCCCGTGGTTTTGGTTATGTCACTTTTACTGCAACTGAAGATGCTGAGGTATGGTCCCCTCCTCCCTCCCCTCCCTCTGCTTCCGCTTAGATGCTTGAGATATCGGTGGTGTACACAAGCGATCCAATTATCCATGCGCTTTGGTGGCAGAAAGCTGTGGCAGCTCAGCACTCATTAAATGGCCGGATGTTGGAAGTGAAGGTGGCAACACCTAAGGTGAGGCACACTGCCCTGCCAGATATATGCTACCCTGTTCTAAGTCAAATGGATGCGGACAAGTACTTGATAGGATGTGGAACGTGTCTTGCGATCGAAGGCTTTGAGAATCTGTCGTCAATGACAAAGCTTTATGAGCCGGCTGATAACTTCCAAACTCCCTAACAGGGTTCCTTGCTTTTTCTTCAGGAGGACATGAAGCCACCTTCAAAAAAGGTCACCCGCGTATTTGTAGCCAGAATTCCGCCTAGCGTGACTGATGATGTCTTCAGAGCGTAAGAATGGTCCTGTCATTATGGCAACTGTTTGGCTTGACGGAATGTCCTGACAAGAATTCCTTTTAAAGAGAGCTTTCAGTTTGGAATTGTTGGAACTTGGCACTTGGTATGGTTGAAGCTTGTTGTATAGTTGTCAGAATGGTCTGAGGGATGTGTCTTTCTTTACGAATACATGTAGCTTCTCCCCTTGACAGCTTGTTTTGAATGTATAATGCACCTTAGGTACTTTGAAAAGTATGGAACTCTCACTGATGCATATATGCCCAAGGTAGGCTCTTCTGCCCTGATGCTCTGTTTTTCTTCCTTGTGTCTATGAGCATAGTGCTGGAACTGACAAAATAGGGATGTTGCTGGCAGGACCAAGGATCCAAAGCCCATCGTGGAATTGGATTCGTTACTTTCGAAAATTCAGGTGATGGAGCACGGAGGATAAGTTACTTTGTGTCACCTAGTTTTTGGCGCGTCTGAGGTCAGAGTGTGTGTGCTGGACTCGACTGACAGTGGTCGTGCTGCAGATGCTGTGGATAAGCTTATGTCAGAGACGCATGAACTAGGAGGCTCTACGATTGCTGTTGACAGGGCGACTCCGAAGGTGCGGTTTTGATTCAGTGTTCAGAGTGCCTGGCTGCCTGATTTTGTCTGCTTTTACCATCTTTATTCACAGTTGGTCACCGCAGGAAGAAACCATGAAGCTTTGGGGAAGAGGGTTCCCACCTTACGGGGCGTACGGTGTTTATACCAATCCAGCACGGTTTGGTGGTTTTGGAGCGTTTGGGGGTTACGAGTACGCAGGTGCTGCAGCCCTTGGTGCTGAATTGGGGGCTGCTGGCATGGGTGCTGCGTTCGGGGCTGGTGGGTGGCCTCCACCACCTCCTGGAAGCATGCTTGGAGGAGCAAGCATGGGAGTTCCAGGTGGAGGAGCAGGCGGTTATGGTTCTGCTCCTCTCCCAGCACCTAGAGGATTGGGAACAAAAATATTTGTGGGCAGGCTTCCTCCAGAAGCAACTGCAGAGGACCTGCGACGCTATTTCAACAATTTTGGCCGCATTGTAGATGTGTATGTACCAAAGGTGAACGCTGTGTGTGGATGCTTGAGCTTCTCATGGAACAACGTTGGGTGATATCTGGAGCGCACTCTTAAACGAGTTAACTGGTGTGCTTGGGCCCATGCAGGATGCAAAAAAACAGTCCCACAGAGGTTTCGGCTTCGTCACATTCTCCGACGAGGGTGCTGCTGAGAGGGTGTCGCTACGAACACACGAGCTCCTAGGACATCAGGTTTGTGAGCTGCATTGCATTGATGTGCCACTGCACCTTGACAAATGCGTGAGGTGGTCATGTTACGTCGCTGTGTGTTGTTCATCAGATAGCCGTGGATCGTGCTGCTCCTCAAGACGAAGTCGGTGGGCACCACTCCTATCTGGGTGGCGGAGGGCACGGCTCGGGACCTCCTTCCGGGGGTGCTGGAGGTCCTCTGAGGGGCGGCAATGGAGCTCTTCCAGGAGGCGCATACGGCGGACTGCCTGGCAACCTAGACTTCGGCGGGGTATGTGACATGAAACCTCTCTTCCAACGACATGCATGACAAAGTTTTTGAAGCTGACATGCAATGCCTGTTTTCGCGCGTGCAACAGTGGGGTGGCTACGGGGGCGTGGGACCGATTCCCGCTGGAGACAGCGGACCGGGGCATCGGTCCTCCAGGCTAGAACCTCGCTACAGGCCCTACTGAATCGAGCAAGGCCACGGATGGTGAGGCCGCAGCATTGTTGTATACATACTAGCGATAACTTAGGAGACCGATTCCTCTGCCTGCGCTGCTGCTTCGCTCAAAAAACGAAACGAACACCACATATTTACATGTGCCCTAATGCCGTCCCGGGCTTTAAGCCTGGTACCTAATGGATACTTCCTGCCTTCCCCGCCGCCTGTCCACAAGCCTCGTGCAAGCAAACAAGAGACGTCACGTAACTGCCGGCAGCCATGGAAGGTCGTAGTGCAGCAGTCACGTCCCGGGGATGTTCGATTGTCGTTGATTGGCGGGGAGGTGAGTTGCGAATCACGTCAGAAAGAGGAAGGAGCAGGTTTCGCCAGGGAGCGGGGGCCACGCGAGCTGGTGGCGGTTGGTTGCCGGACACCGGACGAGTAAGGCAATTTCGTTTGCCGTTTCCGACTCCGGCCCGGAAGAGTGTCCGAAATATTCTGCCCAAGTTTGTCTTTGTCGGTTGCATGGACTTGACCCACCCCGAGAAAGATCAGGTGGATCCACGCTTTCATGGCCGGGGCCGGCCTAACATCTCCACTCTCTTAACTTGTTAAGTACCAAGTCCCATGACGGAAATCCGTCCTTAGTGGACTTCAATAAAATTCTTCTTCTCCTTCTTCTTACGGATTAGGGTAGAGGTATTGGTGTATAAGTATGATTAAAAATGATATTTACAGCAGCCCAACACCCTGCATGGCGCCCAGCTGTGTGGAGCGTATAAATTGGTGGCTGGTGGCCTAGGGGTAGGAGTGTACGCTCGGTCACAATGATTTGATTAGTGTAAGCAGCACAAGTACGTTGGGCGTTTGCGCCCGTCGCCAGTCGCCCGTCCGGAGCTCGTAACAGTTTCGCCTCCCGCTCGCCATCGCAGCGAGCTGTGGCCTGTGGCTTGTGGCTTGCAAGCAGCGGGGCCGTGCGTGGTGCGTGAAGGAGTCGGTGGTGTGGGAATGTTGGAAATTCCTGGGCTCTGGAGCGCACCAGCACCGATCGAGCAGACGCGGGACTCGACGTGCACCTTGAAGGTGTCCTGGTTTTGTAGGCAAGGTGAGTCCCGATTTGACATGCAGACATATGTGTACACACACAGGGCCACGGGTTGCCGTCGGGTGGCCTTGGCTTGGATGGGGGAGGCGGGCTCCGGGCCGCCTGCACTTCAATTCCCCGCTGCCGCCAGCAACGTCCTTGTCGCGCCAGTTTTGAATCCGTTAACACTCCCGTCCTGGTGGGTCAGCGTGGCCCAGCCGGCCCGGGGGCATAAATCTGAGAGTCAGCTGCTGCCACTGGCCAGTGTTGCTTCCTTCTGCCAGGGAGCTGTACTCTACGCTTCCGCTTGCGCTTCCGCCCGCCTTTGCTCGTTTGCTGCTCCATCCATCTTGTCTCCCGTCTGCGTGTCCGGCTTAGCATGCGCCGCTCCCCTGGTTGCGCTAGCTCTCTCCATTCCTCCATCCTGGTCTCCAGGGCTCGCGCTGTTTGCTGCTGGAGGCTGGACGGTGAGCGATTTGGGAGGAAGCTTGCTCTCCTCCCGCTGCACCTTCCCCCTTTCCCCCTCCTGCTTTTGCCCGGGGTACCGGTGGTGAGGGATTTGCTGCAAGCATGCAGCGGGGGCTGGATGCCGGCTCCAATTGCTCGTTTTGCTTGGACTGTGAGGTTTGCAAGTCTGCAGCTGGCTGTCAGTGTGTGCCTGCCTTGACGTTCTGCTTGCCTCGTCCCCCGAGGTGGTGAGGAATTCACATGCAGCGGGAGGGGGATGAGGGGGATAGCTTGCTTGCTGGTTGTGTCACATGTGCGTGGTTGCAATGCATGCAGGGCTGGCGCTTGAGACCACGCTTTGCTTCGTGGAAGTGGTTCACTTTGCTTTGCTTGTTTCTCCTCCAGTGCCTCGTTGCTACGGGTTCTCACATGTGCCGTTCTTTGTCTGTGCGCAGTGGCCGATTCGTCCGAGGCCAAGGCGAGAATCCGATGGGTGAAGTGGAATGGAAAGTTCCCAAGTCTCTCGAATTCGAGGGGCCCAACGGGGCCAAGGGAGCCAACGGATCCATAATCGACGGTCCTCTTGACGATGATGGACGTCCGCAACGCACAGGTGCATTGTTACCGCATGCTTTTTCTTTCTGCTCTTCCCTTGCTCTGCTAGCGCCTTGTTGTGACGACGTGGTGGTTTTGCTTGGAACCAGGAACTACCTGGACGGCTTCTGCGCACGTAATAACAGCAGTGATAGGCTCTGGAGTTCTGTCGCTGGCATGGAGCATAGCCCAGCTGGGATGGATTGCCGGTCCAATCATCCTCTTGTTTTTCGCTCTCGTCACCTATTTCGCGTCCGTCATGCTCACGGAGTGCTACAGGTATCCCGATCCTGTCAGCGGGGCGCGGAACTACACTTACATGGATGCCGTCAGGACCCATCTCGGTAAGAGTACAACCTCCCTCTGCTTGCTGATCTTAAACATTACTGCCCGCCCGCAACTTGCAGTTATGGTGACCCTCCAACTGGACACAGCCGGCGTACACTTCCCGGACGGCCTCCCAGGTTTACTCCTCACCTGCACACCCTCACACACTTGTCCCGCCTCTATGTACTCGCAGGAGGGCGGGCAGTCATCTGGTGCGGGTTGGTGCAGTATGCGAATCTACTGGGCACGTCCATTGGATACACGATCACCTCGTCCATCAGCATGGTGTAAGTGTTATATACCCTTACAGCTCTCGCTTCTCCAAGCCCAGTCACTGACATTGCTAAGCATTTCCCCTGTTTTACAGAGCCATCAAACGCTCGGGCTGCTTCCACGCGCATGGACATAACGCGCCTTGCCATGTCAGCAACAACATTTACATGATCATTTTCGGATTGGTCCAGATTGTGTTGTCCCAAATTCCAGATTTTGGCAGTATTTGGTGGCTATCGTATCTTGCTGCGGTTATGTCCTTCTCTTACTCGACTGTCGGACTCGGCCTTGCAGTCGACCGCGTGGTTTGTAAGTTCGCAAATCCTTTCGAGCAGTGTGCTAATTGCAAGCTGGGCATCTTGGACAATGTGCGTTGATCATGAATCTCACTCTAGTCTGATCTCGTACACTTGCAGCGGACCATGAAGGGAAAGGAACCATCACCGTTGGACAGAACTCGACTCATGCACAGGCCACATGGAAGATTTTCCAAGCTCTGGGAAACATCGCTTTTGCGTACTCCTTCTCCATGATTCTTATTGAGATCCAGGTCTGGCTCTGTTCGACGTCTCAGTTACATCTGCTTTCTTTTCCTTTTTGATGATCCTGCAACTGACATATGTACAAGTGCACGTGTGAACAACTCAGGACACTTTGAAGTCCAAGCCAGCTGAGAAGAAGGTGATGAAAAAGGCAACCACCATTGGCACCATAGTGACGACCGTTTTCTACATGGCTGTAGGCTTGGTTGGCTATGCAGCCTTTGGACTGCATGCCCCTGGAAATCTTATGACTGGATTCGGTTTCTATGATCCTTACTGGTTGGTAGACTTCGCCAATGCGTGTATTGTGGTGCACCTGGTGGGAGCGTATCAGGTAGCTCTTCACCTACTCCTCCCTTTCTGCCTTCCCAGGAATTCAACATGGTGGCAGTTCTCATATGAAGCATCAGTTGTTGACATGTTTCCTGCCATCACAGGTTTTCAGTCAGCCCCTTTTTGCATTCGTGGAGGGCAATGTCTCCAAGAAGTATCCTTTGAGCCGCTTTGTGAACAAGGAGCATTCTGTGCGCGTTCCTTGTATGGGGAAGTATTACTTCAACTACTTCCGGGTAGTTTGGAGGACGATATACGTGGTTATACTGACAGTCATCTCCATGTTGATTCCCTTCTTCAACGACGTAATGGGAATCATCGGAGCACTGGGTTTCTGGCCCTTGACTGTTTACTTCCCTATGGAGATGTATATCGTGAAGAAAGAGATCCCTCGCTGGTCTAGCAAATGGGTCTGGTTCCAGATACTGAGCCTGTTTTGCTTGTTGGTTACCCTTGCTGCTGCTATAGGATCGGTGGAAGGCATGCTGCAAGATCTTAGGAAGTACAAGCCCTTTCATACAGGGTATTAGTGAGACCAACAGCACACCCTCAGAGAGGCTGTTACTTTACTATTAATATTATTGTGCAGCAAACTGGTAAATCCTACAAGCAAGGTTTTGAATCTGTTTATCTTTGGAACATGGCAATGCCATCACTGAGTAAATTATATCTATTATTTGCAAGGGTTTCACCTATGAAGTGTGTATAGAAGAAGTTGCCACTTTTGCAATCAAGGGTGGTGCCTATTTTGCCCGAGTTTTAGCAGTTTCTTCTTTTCGGTTTTAGCTTTACATCTTTAACCGGCCGGGGTGTCTCGTGTCTCCCTGAACCAAAGCCGCGGGATCAAACCCTCATAACACGAGTCGTTTCCCTCGTCGTCGACCGGCACGTAAACTCCAAGGCCAAGTTGCACTGGGTAGACTGTACGCGCAGTTAGACGATCATGCTCGCAGCCAATTTTTAGCTTCGGGAGGGAGGCGGAGCAAGGGCATTGCCAGCAGATCACCTGGCGGAAGCTGCTTCTGACGGTGAGCCTCTTGCGCAGCCGAGGTAGGAGGGTTTGTCGACAATGCAACCTCCAGCGCCGCCGCGCAAGAAGGTAACATGGAAGGAGGGCACAGTGGACAACGAGATTCTGGACAGGAAGAAGTACAAGATAACTTGTGTTTTCCACAAGGAACATGAATTACACTGCGACAGCAGTGATGAATCAGATGATGAACAAGCAGGGGGCAGCGGTGATGGAGAACAAGCAGGGGGCACAAGGAAGAGGAGGAGGCTACAACCTCCTTGCAGCAATCTGCACTGCTCACCTGGTACCACATCCTAACTGGAGCCGATAAAAACGCCGTCAAGTAAAAGATGGCCTGCCCTTAGCCAGGCAATGTTATGGCAAATCACGGCATGGACTACTTCCAACTGCTTAGTGCGGAATACATTCCTGTAGGCCCACACCAATTGATACTTCTTCAACGAGGGAAGAATAAGTAGAAATAAGGTTTTAATATCAAACAAGTGGCCGGAGAGGTGTGCCAGAGAGAAGGCACAGGAGCTTCAACATAGACAAGCGTTCCACCAACCTTGTCAGCTGATACTATCCAAATCGCATCTGCAAAGGATGGTGCTGGTGAAGAGCTTCTTGAAAGGCTGATGCTTGGACTTGGGTACCCGCGTGGAGCCCTTCTTCCTCCTGCGTCCTCTGCTCTTGCTTCTTCCATCAGATTGCTGCTTGTCAGTAACTTGCTTCTCCGCCAATGAGTCAGAAGCATCTGCCGGGCTTTGCTGGGAGAGAGGTTCCTCCATGCTGAAATCCTCATGTCCCGAGCTGCTGCCGCCTTTCATGGCATTACGCTTGGAGCTGTTAGATGTGGGCGAGGATACCAAGCCCTTGGACTTCCTGATGCCAGCAAGCTCCGGTGACTCCTGTTCCCGGAGGCTCTGGTGCATGCTGGTTCCGGAAATGCTCACCTCCTTGGATATGATAACTTCCTTGGCCAATACCACATCCTTCATCGTCACGCTCTCATAGTGTGTGCTTTCTTCCTGGACCACATACATGTGACTTTTGGACGAGACAATGCCATACTTGAGAGATATCTCCGCAAACTCTGAAGCTACCTTGAGGTTTTCGTCCGCGTACAGGTTCAGGTTGGGCAAGCAAGGTATCACAGGAGACGCGGGGTTTGAAGGCTGCTTGCTGGATGCCTTCCCCTCTGGGGGAGAATTCAATCTCGATGCCTTCCCCTCTGACACTCGTGGAGAAATGCTCGAGACGCCGGGAGAAGCATCCTCGCGCAAGCTGACATCCGCACCGGCTTCAACCGCCGGAGAATGCGTCTCTGCATCGTTCACCTCGGGACTCACTTTTCCAGATCTCTGCGGGCTGCTGCCGCGGGGCAGCATCTTCCCTGCTGCCGGGGACGCGATCTTGGCATCCTTGGGATCATCCGTGCAGACAACGCTCACAAGCCGGCCGCTCTCCTTCTCCAATGTGAAGAATCTCGTGCTTTTGCCGGAGGGAGACACCTTGATATCCCGATACTCGTCTTTCCGGAGCTCATCCAGCACCAGCGCCTCCTCCTTGGTCACAAACTGGTACGATCCGCTCATATTCCTGGCGCGCCTCCCGCTCCTCTTCCCGCCGTTCAGCGTGCCTAGGGCTCCGTCCTTGTCCGCCCCTGCTCCCTCTTCCACCATCCCTTCCTTGCTGAAAAGCTGCTTGAGCGATCCATGACTCTGCTTCATCAGCTGCAACAGGGAGCTCGAGGTCCTCCCCGCCTTGGACCTCAGAGGAGCCTGCTCGAACGGCGCAGTCCTGGCTGCGCCACAAACCTCCTCAGCAGGGCCAGCACTTCCAGAGCCAGCCGATGACAGATTTGGTCGGGACGAGCCGGAATCAGGCTCGCGCTGAGGAGATTGCGCGGAATTGTAGAGCGGATTGCTCACCAGCTGCGGGCCTGCTGCTGCAGCATTCCCCGGCGCAGGAGCAGGTCTCCCTGCACCGAACTTGAAGCTGTCGCCGCTCCCGAAGACCTTCCCCGGCACGAAGGTGCGGTGCAGGGAGCGCTTCAACTTCTCCTTCTGGATGAGCTTCAGCAGCTGGTGCCGGAAGAGCACTTCCTCATCCGTGAGCGACCTGCCGCCGATCACCAGCCTTACCACCATTTTTGCGGCTGCAATCTCCGCTCACACCAAATGCTTATCCATCCAGACCGCCTGCTGCTGCTGGAGGCAGAGCCGACGGAGACACACAAATATGAGCATTGGGAGCCTAGAGCTCCTCTCAACCGGTTGGGTGCGCCCAATTTCTAAATCCATGGCATTGCGGAGGGCCGGCTGAGCACTGAGCAATCGGCGGGCGGCAACGCAATTACGCGAAGCGTGGGCCTGATGGTGCGACCCGTTGCAGCGTGTGCGAGGAATCTTTGTGCTCATCGCTCCCGAGAGTCGAGACAGGTGGAGCCACGAGCATTTACGAGGTTTTTCGCGCCACCTCTAACGCTCCGCCGTGACCCAATCACACGAATGATCTACGACTGTGTTGCTGCTATTTTATTTTAATGTTTTTCTTTTTTCCACGTCCTTTCAGAGCTTATAGCGACCGGCTTCCATGTTTGAGCACCCCTTAGTCCTGCGTCTTTTTTTTTTTTGGCGAACCGTCTTTCCACACAGCCGTCAGCATACCTAGTGGGCCGGCTTGAAATTAGTTAATAATTATAGTGTGTTAGTTCAGTATATATGAAGATTTTTATTAAAATTATATGTATATCTCATACCAATGTATCTTGTCAAGCTCCATTTTCAAGGTCAAGGATTGGTTTCTCGGTATTCCTACATATTTAGTAGTTTGTACCTATATAGTTTTACATTGAAGCTTTACTTCCTCAAGCTTTGATTTATTATCATTTGATCATGTATATATATATATCATAATTATATCATTGGTTTGTCGTATGTTTTTGGTTTATATTTGGTACTTAAATATGTAAAGTATATATGAACTTGATACATATGTGGGCATATAGAAAAATAAGGTCTTAATTACCTTCGTGCCCAGACATCTCCTAGACAGTGGAGCAACCGAGCACATGTCTTCTAGGAGGGATTGGTACTTCCTTGCTCGCTCTACAACCTATCTACATGGGAGATAGTTCTCTACATGTGGACGTTGGTGAAGGAGTGGTAATGGTGCAACTCCAAAATCATGTTGCCTTCATGAAGGCAACATGATTGCACTAACTCATACTTATTTTCAGGGTTGGGTAGGTTTTATTCATGTTATTGTGTTTTTCAGACTCACGGTGTTCCCCTGAGTAAGTGTTACTTTTGCCACAACCCGCGTAGGTGAACCTTTGATGGTGAGTACATAGCCAGTTGAGGTAAATAGCAAATCACAACAATGCAGTAGCATTAATTGACTAACTGAATTAAGTGCTTGGCCATTGCAAGTACATACAGCACATGGAGTTTAAGCAAAGTATTATCAATCGGTTGGAATGAACACGTACCAGTACGAAGGAGAAATTAAGTGCTTGGCCATTGCAAGTACATACAGCACATGGTCGAGTTTAAGCAAAGTATTATCAACCAGTTGGAATGAACACGTACCAGTACCAAGGATCATCAAACCAGTGTGAGAATGCTCATCACCTAACACACTCTTTCAGAATGGCCAAGCACATACAGCACATGGTCGAGTTTAAGCAAAATATTATCAACCAGCTGGAATGAACACGTACCAGTACCGAGGATCATCAAACCAGTGTGAGAATGCTCATCACCTAACGCACTCTTTCAGCTGTACTTGAAGGTATGAAGTTACTCATCAATGATTTGTCCTTGCAAATGTGGGATGTGGCTCCGGCATCCACGTACCAACTATCAGGAGCATGTGAGGAGGTGGAGAGACACACCGTCATAATCATGAGTTGCTTGCTGGAAACATCGGCATGTTGAGGCCGTTTCTTGGTGACGGAGTTAACATCAACATGCTTGGAGGTCTTCTCGGCTTTCCTCGGCTCACCAGATTTCTTTTTTCGGCATTCCCTTTCCCAATGCCCTTGCAGCCCACACCAGTTGCAAGTGCTAGATCTTTTGGTCTGTCCTGGTTTGGAAAGACCACTACCAGGGGAGTTTCTATTCCCATTCTACGATTTGCCTTTTGATGTATAGAGAGAGTACTTTATCTGTCTTAGTGCATCATGATCCATGATTGGATGAACTGGCATGACTTTTCTCCTCTTGAAATAAAGCACCAACAACATTTGTAAATCTAATAGTGGTTGGTTTACCTGCAGCTACAGCATTACCAGCATCCCGGAGGGTGGCTCCATAGCTGGAGACAAAAGGCTAGAAACTAGAAGGCAGGCTAGTTAGGAGTTGAGCAACAGCATCCAATTCACTCATGGTGGACCCTAAGGAGATGAGTTGTGCACGGTCACGGACCGCCAAGGAAAGTCGCAGCCCTTCTCGCCACAAGATCCAGGGAGAAGAGTTCCTGACAGACATAGAGTGAGAATGTTCTTCACCTCGTTTGTCTACGCAAGTTGTGTCCATATCTCCTCCGCTTTATTCAGGTAAGTGTCATGCCGTGTGATACTAATCTCTGCACTTGGGTTTAGTGTTTGATTGGCATTAATTAATCTAACTACTTATCTTTAAGTAAGTAATTAGTGTTATTTAATCTAACTACATATCTTTTACTAAGTAATTAGTGTTAATTAATCTAATTACTTATCTTTAAGTAAGTAATTAATGTTAATTAATCTAATTACTTATCTTTAAGTAAGTAATTAATTTTAATTAATCTAATTACTTATCTTTAAGTAAGTAATTAGTGTTAATTAATCTAAGATGCTTATGTTAATTAAGCATTGATTAGTGTTAATTAATCTAAGATGCTTAATTAAGCATTAGCATGTTAATTAAACATGGTTAGCAATAGCTAAGTGGATAAGCTCAAGTAATATGCTTTGGCATATTCCTTGCATATATAGTGTATTCTTACCATACAATAGCTAAGTGGATAAGCTCAAGTAATATGCTTTGCATATTCCTCGATATAGTGTATTCTTAGGATATTTCTTGCATGCCGATGCCAATATGATATCTTAAGAATACGTCACGTGGTCTAGTATATAGACCCTTCCATCGAGGACAATGGATCAAACATTGTCCTCCAGAGCAATGCAACGAACAGAGGCCAGTGGGAGCGACTGAGGAAGTGTGAATTGTGTGTTGGTTTGCCACGACGTGCAAGCTACTCCCTCCGTCATAAGCCTGATGACACAGACGTAGATAGGCCGTGCTAGGCTTTGTGATGCTAGGCGATGCTAGGCCGCGAATAGAGAGGAGGCAAAGAAGCCCAAGTTCAAGGCCAAGAGGAGGCTAAAAAGCCCAAGTCCAAGGCCAAGGAGGAATGAGGCCTCCACAAGGAGGGATGGCCTTTAAGGCTAACCAACCAAGGGAGAAACAAGAGTATTTTACTCTTGGATCAAATGGATAAGGTAAAGTGGATAGGCTTGGGTATGTTATCGGCATTGATTTCACTCTCGTCCAAAACTCTCATTAGCTAGCACCCCATCCTAATCGATCCATCTCATGGGTGCTTAACTTTGGAGTTCTTATGTCCTTGCTATCTAACTCACCGGCTTTAAGGCCAACCAACCAAGGGAGAAACAAGAGTATTTTACTCTTGGGCCCTGGATTCCAAGGATAAGGGTAAAGTGGATAGGCATGGGTTATCGTAACCAACCAAGGGAGAAACAAGAGTATTTTACTCTTGGCCCCGATTCCAAGGATAAGGGTAAAGTGGATAGCATGGGTATGTTATCGCAGTTGATTTCACTTTCTCATTCAAAACTCATTAGCTAGCACCCCATCCGGGTACTAATCCATCTCACGGGTGCTTAACTATGGAGTTCTTGTGTCCTTGCTATCTAACTCACCCATCTAACTCGCATGTCGAGCTTGTCAGCTTTAATGATAGGAGATTCATAGCGGGTAAGCTTAACTCCCACAGCTCCTAGAGTAGAAGTAGGATGGGCCTGTGCCATGTCAAACTTGTAAAAATCTTAGCAATATATTTATGTTGATGAATAATTAGCAGACCTTCATATCTGACTCGTAAGATCTGGATGCTTAGACAGAATTGCACGTCCCCACTATTTGTCATCTCAAAAGGCTGACGTAACATACCCTTCACATGATATCGATATGAAGCGCTCGTGCCATGCTTGCGCCCGACATTAATGACCGGCCATATAATGGCGCCCAGCGCCCGACATTGGCCCCCAACGCCTGACATTGACTTGCCATACAATGGCGCCTAGCGCCAAATAATAATGGCATCTCATTAACGCCCAACTATAGTGCCCAGTTAACGCCCAACTATCGCGCCCAAATAACGCTCAACAATGGCGTTCAACGCCCAGCTATGGCGCCCAATTATCGCCCAACAAAGGCCCCCAATTAATGCCCAATAATGGCGCCCAATGCCCAAATATGGCGCCCAATGCCCAAATATGGCGCCCAAGGCCCAACTATGGCGCCCAATGCCCAACTATGGCGCCCAACGTCCGACAATGGCTGGCCATCCACTGGCACCCAACGCCCTACACTGGCTGGCCATACAATGACGCCCAACGCCCGACAATGGTTGGCCATCCAATGGCGCCCAACGCCCGACAATGGTTGGCCATCCAATGGCGCCCAACGCCCTACAATGGCTGGCCATACAATGGCGCCCAACGCCCGACAATGGCTGGCCATCCAATGGCGCCCAACGCCCTACAATGGCTGGGCATACAATGGCGCTAACGCCCTACAATGGTCGGGTTACAATGGCGGCCCAACGCCTGACAATCGTGGCCACCGCCAATAGCTCCCCGCCGCCACCCTCCCTCCCCACCTACAAAACAACGCGACAATGGCTAACCACACAATGGCGGCTCGACAATCGCCACCCCGCCAATGGTTGGCCATACAATAGGGCCCAACGCCCGACAATGGCTGGCCTGATAATGGCTGGCCCGACAATCGCTGGCCAGCCTGCCAATGGCTCCCCGCCTGCCACCCTCCCCCCCACCAAAAACTCTCCCTCCATCCCCCTTCCCAATGGCGTCCAATGCCCGACAATGGTTGGCCATACAATGGCGCCCAACGCCCGACAATGGCTGGCCCGGCAATCGCTGGCTAGCATGCCAATGGCTCCCCGCCTCCTCCCCGCCTGCCACCCCTCCCCCCCACCAAAAACTCTTACTCCATCCCCCTTCCTACCCACTTCCCCCTCCCCTCCCTCCCGCACCCCTTCCCCCGCCAAATTTTAAGAAAAAGGCTTTACAACATAATCCTACAACAAGGGAGCCACGTCATCGCATGCAACGGTAAATGGCTTCCAATCATATTTTTGTGATTAGTGATATTAATAAAGATTTTTAGAAAAAAAAGATCAAATTTTGAAAAAAAGGCTTTACAACGTAATCTACAACGAAGCTACGCCATTGATCATTGTTGTAAATGAGCACCCAAAAGAGTGCCATATCATCCAACTAGAAACCCGCATTGTAAACCGAGTCTTAAAACTTGCCACATCAGCGAAACTTAAACCAATTTACAACGGAGGTTTTAGACGTTGTAAAGATTGGGACATTTACAAAAGGGGTTTTGTAAAACCCCTCCTCCCCGCCTGCCACCCCTCGCCCCTACCACCCTCCATCCCCCTTCCCAATGGCGCCCAACGCCCGACAATGGCTAGCTATACAATGGTTGGCGACACCGCCACCGCCAATGGCTCCCCGCCGCCACCCTCCCGACCGCCACCTCCTCCCACCAAAACTCTCCTCCATCCCCTTCCCAATGGCGCCCAACGCCCGAGAATGGCTGGCTATAACGCCCAACGCCCGACAATGGCGCCCGATAATGGTCGCCCGACACCGCTAAGCGTGCGGTAATGGCTCGCCCGCCACCCTCCTCCCGCCACCTCCCCACCAAAACTCTCCCTCCATCCTCCTTCCCAATGGCGCCTAACGCCGACACAATGGCTAAACAATGGCGGCCCGACAATGGCGGCCCGACAATGGTCGCCCGACAATGGCTGGCCGGACAATGGTCGGTCGGCCGACAATCAATGACTTGACCGACAATGGTCACCTAACAATGGTCGGCCCGACAATGGTCGGCCGACAATGGCCGGGTCGGCCGACAATCAATGACTTGACCGACAATGGCTGGCCAATGGCTTGGCCCGACAATGGCCGGGCCGTCAATGGTCGGGTGGACAATGGTTGGCCCGACAATGGTCGGTGCCGCCAATGGTCTTTCGACAATGGCTGGCCCGACAATGGTCGCCCGACAATGGTGGCCCGACAATGCCCGGCCCGACAATGGCTGGCCATACAATGGCTCCCAACGCCCGACAATGGTGGCCCAATAATGGTGGCGACAATCACTGCCACCGCCAATGGCTCCCCGCCTCCCGCTTCCTCCCCGCCTCCTCCTCCTCCTCCCCGCCACCCTCCCCACCAAAAACTCTCCTCCATCCCCTTCCCAATGGCGCCCAACGCGACAATGGTTGGCTATACAATGGCGCCCAACGCCCGATAATCGCTGGCCCGACAATGGTCGCCCGACAATCCGGGTTAGCGTGCCAATGGCTCCCCGCCGCCACCCTCCCGCCGCCACCTCCCCACCAAAACTCTCCCTCCATCCTCCTTCCCAATGGCGCCTAACGCCGACAATGGTGGACAATGGTCATCGGCACTGGGCAATGGCGGCCCGACAATGGCGCCCGACAATGGCGGTCGGCACAATCAATGACTTGACGAGCCGACAATGGCTGGCCCGACAATGGTCATTTGACAATGGCCGGGTCCGACAATCAATGACTTGCGACAATGGCTTTGGCCTACAATGGTTGGCCGACAATGGCCGGCCCGACACAATGGTGGGTGGACAATGGTTGGCCCGACAATGGTCGGTGGCCGACAATGGTGGCTCGACAATGGCTGGCCCGACAATGGTCGCCCGACAATGGTGGCCCGACAATGCTGCCCGACAATGGCGCCATACAATGGCTCTAACGCCGACAATGGTGGCCCAATAATGGTGGCCCGACAATGCCACGCCAATGGCTCCCCGCCTCCCGCTTCCTCCCCGCCTCCTCCTCCTCCTTGCCTGCCACCCCTCCCCCCCACCAAAAACTCTCCCTCCATCCCCCTTCCCAATGGCGTCCAACGCGCGACAATGGTTGGCCATACAATGGCGCCCAACGCCCGACAATGGTTGGCCTGATAATGGCTGGCCCGACAATCGTTGGCCAGCCTGCCAATGGCTCCCCGCCTCCTCCCCGGCTGCCACCGCTCCCCCCCACCAAAAACTCTCCCTCCATCCCCCTTCCCAATGGCGTCCAGCGCCCGACAATGGTTGGCCCTACAATGGCGCCCAACGCCCGACAATGGCTGGCCCGAAAATGGCTTTTCCGACAATCACCTGGCCAGCCGCCAATGGCTCCTCGCCACCCTCCCCACCAAAAACTCTCCTCCATCCCCTTCCCAATGGCGTCCAACGCGACAATGGTTGGCCATACAATGGCGCCCAACGCCCGACAATGGTTGGCTGATAATGGCTGGCCCGACAATCTGGCCAGCCTCCCAATGGCTCGCCTCCTCCGCCACCGCTCCCCACCAAAAACTCTCCTCCATCCCCTTCCCAATGGCGTCCAGCCGACAATGGTTGGCCCTACAATGGCGCCTAACGACAATGGCTGGCCCGAAAATGGCTTTTCCGACAATGGCCGGCCAATGGCTCGACAATGGCTCGCCACCCTCCCCACCAAAAACTCTCCCTCCATCCCCTTCCCAATGGCGTCCGATGCGGACAATGGTTGGCTATACAATGGCGCCTAACGCCTGACAATGGCTGGCGACAATGCTGGCCCGATAATCGCTGGCCAGCCGCCAATGGCTCCCCGCCGCCACCCTCCCGCCGCCACCTCCCCATCAAAAATTCTCCTCCATCCCCTTCCCAATGGCGCGCCCACCGCCCAACAATGGTTATTATACAATGGCGCCTAACGCCCGACAATGGCTGGCCCGAAAATGTCGCCCGACAATCGCCGGCCGTATCAATGGGTCCTCGCCACCCGTCCCCCACCAAAAACTCTCCTTGGCGACATTCCAGGAAGATTGGTTTTGTGCACAATGCACTACATGAGGTGATTGGTTTTGTGCACAATGCACTACATGAGGTGCGCAGTATGTAGTCCTACTAATGATAATGTTTTGACTTGCGCCTCACATTATCGGGATTTGTTTGCACCTATATATCTCACAGTATTAGATTTGTTTGCTTGGTTGTTGGTAAGTGCTTATATGAATTCTTACTGCGTATGACGCTTGTCATGCCGTGTGATACTAATCTCGCACGGTTTAGTGTTTGATTGGCATTAATTAATCTAACTACATATCTTTTAGTAAGTAATTAGTGTTAATTAATCTAATTACTTATCTTTAAGTAAGTAATTAGTGTTAATTAATCTAACTACATATCTTTTAGTAAGTAATTAATGTTAATTAATCTAATTACTTATCTTTAAGTAAGTAATTAGTGTTAATTAATCTAATTACTTATCTTTAAGTAAGTAATTAATGTTAATTAATCTAAGATGCTTATGTTAATTAAGCATTTATTAGTGTTAATTAAACATGGTTAGCAATAGCTAAGTGGATAAGCTCAAGTAACTGCTTTGGCATATTCCTTGCATATTATAATGTATTCTTAGGATATTTCTTGCATGCCGATGCGATATGATATCTTAAGAATATGCCGATGCCAACGCTGATAGCCATACAATGGCGCCTAACGTGAAAAATGGCGTCTGAGAATGGATGGCCCGACAATGGCGACAATGGCTCGCCCGCCACCCCCCGCCCGCCACTCCTCCCCCACCAAAACTCTCCCTCCATCCCCTTCCCAATAGCGCCCAACGCCCGACAATGGCTGGCCATACAATGGCGCCTAACGCCCCACAATGGCTGGCCCGACAATCGCTGGCCAGCCTCCCAATGGCTCCCCGCCTGCCACCCCTTCCCCCGCCACTCCTCCCTCCACCAAAAACTCTCCCTCCATCCCCCTTCCCAAAGGCGTCCAACGCCCGACAATGGTTGGCCATACAATAGGGCCCAACGCCCGACAATGGCTGGCCTGATAATGGCTGGCCCGACAATCGGCCGGCCCCGCCAATGGCTCCCCGCCCGCCACCCTCCCGCCCGCCACTCCTCCCTCCCACCAAAACTCTCCCTCCATCCCCCTTCCCAATGGCGCCAATGCCCGACAATGGTTGGCACAATGGCGAACGCGACAATGGCTAGCCCGGCAATGGCTAGCATGCCAATGGCTCCCCGCCTCCCCGCCCGCCACCCTCCCCCACCAAAACTCTTACTCCATCCCCTTCCTACCCACTTCCCCTCCCTCCCTCCCGCACCCCTTCCCAAATTTTAAGAAAAGGCTTTACAACATAATCTACAACAAGGGAGCCACGTCATCGCATGCAACGGTAAATGGCTTCCAATCATATTTTGTGATTAGTGATATTAATAAAGATTTTATAAAAAGATCAAATTTTAAAAAAGGCTTTACAACGTAATCTACGAAGGAGCTACTTCATTGATCATTGTTGTAAATGAGCACCAAAAGAGTGCCATATCATCCAACTAGAAACCCGCATTATAAACGAAGTCTTAAAACTTGCCACATCAAACTTAAACCAATTTACAACGGAGGTTTTAGGCGTTGTAAAGATTGAATATTTACAAAGGGTTTTGTAAAACCCTCCTCCCCCGCCACCCCTCGCCCCTACCACCTCCATCCTCCTTCCCAATGGCGTAGCCCGACAATGGCTCCCCGCCTCCTCCCGCCTGCCACCTCCCCACCAAAACTCTTACTCCATCCCCTTCCTACCCACTTCCCCTCCCTCCTCCCGCACCCCTTCCGCCAAATTTTAAGAAAAGGCTTTACAACATAATCCTACAACAAGGGAGCCACGTCATCGCATGCAACGGTAAATGGCTTCCAATCATATTTTGTGACTAGTGATATTAATAAAGATTTTATAAAAAGATCAAATTTTAAAAAAGGCTTTACAACGTAATCTACAACGAAGGAGCTACTTCATTGATCGTTGTTGTAAATGAGCACCCAAAAGTGCCATATCATCCAACTAGAAACCGCATTGTAAAACCGAGTCTTAAAACTTGCCACATCAGTGAAACTTAAACCAATTTACGGAGGTTTTAGGCGTTGTAAAGATTGGAACATTTACAAAGGGGTTTTGTAAAACCCTCCTCCCGCCACCCCCCGCCTACCACCTCCATCCCCCTTCCCAAAGGCGCCCAACCCCGACAATGGCTAGCCATACAATGGCTGGCCTGACAATCGCTGGCCAGCCTGCCAATGGCTCCCCGCTTGCCACCTCCTACCCGCCTGCAACCCTCCCCCCCACCAAAAACTCTCCCTCCATCCCCCTTCCGAATGGCATCCAACGCCCGACAATGGTTGGCCATACAATGGCGCCCAACGCCCGACAACGGTTGGCCCGATAACGGCTGGCGACAATCACTGCCACGGCAATGCCTCCCCGCCACCCTCCCCCGCCACTCCTCCTCCCACCAAAACTCTCCCTCCATGCAGTTCCCAATGGCGCCCAACGTCCGACAATGGATATACAATGGCGCCTAACGCCCACAATGGCGAAAATGGTGGCCCGACAATCGGCCACCTATCAATGGGTCCTGCTCGCCACCCCTCCTCCCCACCAAAACTCTCCTCCATCCTCTTCCAATGGCGCCCAACGCCCGACAATGGATGGCCATACAATGGCGCCCAACGCCCGAAATGGCGGCGACAATGGCTGGCCCGACAATCAATCAGCCACCTACCAATGGCTCCCCGCCCGCCACCCTCCTACCGCCACTCCTCCTCCCACCAAAACTCTCCTCCATCCCCTTCCCAATGGCGCCCAACGCCCGAGAATGGCGGCTATACAATGGCGCCCAACGCCCGACAATGGCCGGCCGATAATGGCTCCCGCCACCGCCAATGGCGAAATGGCTGGCGAAAATGGCTCCCGCCACCCTCCCGCCCGCCACCTCCTCCCCACCAAAACTCTCCTCCATCCTCCTTCCCAATGGCGCCTAGCCGACAATGGCGGCCATACAATGGCGCCCAGCCGACAATGGCGTCCGACAATCGTTGGCCCGACAATGGCCGGCCGACAATGGTCGACAATGGTTGGCGACAATGGTCCGGCTCGACAATGACTTGCGACAATGGCTGACAATGGTTGGCCGACAATGGTGGCCGACAATGGCGCCAATGGCAATGGATAATGGCTCGACAATGGTCGGCCGCCTTCTACCGCCAATGGCTCGGGTTTTGACAATGGCCCGACAATCCGGGCCCGACAATGGCGCCCGACAATGGTCAACCCCGACAATGCTGGCTATACAATGGCGCCAACGCCCGACAATGGTTGGCGATAATGGTGGCCAATGGGTGGCCCGACACCGCCGCCACCGCCAATGGCTCCCGCCTCCCGCCTTCCTCCCGCCTCCTCCCGCCTCCTCCTCCTCCTCCCGCCACCTCCCCCACCAAAACTCTCCTCCATCCCCTTCCCAATGGCGCCCAATGCCCGACAATGGTTGGCCATACAATGGCGCCCAACGCCCGACAATGGCTGGCCGAAATGGCTTTTCCGACAATGGCCGGCCGCCACCTCCTCCCGCCACCCTCCCCACCAAAACTCTCCTCCATCCCCTTCCCAATGGCGTCCGATGCCCGACAATGGTTGGCCATACAATGGCGTAGCGACAATGGTGGCGATAGTGGCTGGCCCGATAATCGTCGGCCGACAATGGTGGCCCGATAATGGCTCCCCGCCACCCTCCCCGCGCCACTCCTCCCCACCAAAATTCTCCTCCATCCCCCTTGTCGTCACCGCCCAACAATGGTTGGCCATACAATGGCCTTGACAATGGCTGGCCGAAAATGTCGGGCCCAGGCAATCGTGGCCGGGTATCAATGGGTCCTCGCGTGCCACCGTCCCCCACCAAAACTCTGTGACATTCCAGGAAGATTGGTTTTGTGCACAATGCACTACATGAGGTGCGACGTATATAGTCCTACTAATGATAATGTTTTGACTTGCACCACACATGGGGGGGGGATTTGTTCAAGCACCTATATATCGTATTAGATTTGTTTGCTTGGTTGTTGGTCGAGGAAGTGCTTATATGAATTCAAGTGCTTACCTCGTGCGACAGTTGTCATGCCGTGTGATACTAATCTCTGCACTTGGGTTTAGTGTTTGATTGACATTAATTAATCTAACTACATATCTTTTAGTAAGTAATTAGTGTTAATTAATCTAATTACTTATCTTTAAGTAAGTAATTAGTGTTAATTATTCTAACTACATATCTTTTAGTAAGTAATTAATGTTAATTAATCTAATTACTTATCTTTAAGTAAGTAATTAGTGTTAATTAATCTAATTACTTATCTTTAAGTAAGTAATTAATGTTAATTAATCTAAGATGCTTATCTTTAAGTAAGTAATTAATGTTAATTAATATAATTACTTATCTTTAAGTAAGTAATTAGTGTTAATTAATCTAATTACTTATCTTTAAGTAAGTAATTAATGTTAATTAATCTAAGATGCTTATGTTAATTAAGCATTTATTAGTGTTAATTAAACATGGTTAGCAATAGCTAAGTGGATAAGCTCAAGTAATATCCTTGCATATTCCTTGCATATTATAGTGTATTCTTAGGATATTTCTTGCATACACGATGCTAATATGATATCTTAAGAATATGCCGATGCTAACGCTCGACAATGGTCAGCCATACAATGGCGCCCAACGCTCAAAAATGGCTGGCCCGATAATGGATGGCCCGACAATCTGTCGCAAGCCACGATCAAGACTGTGATCTTGGAAGCGAATGAGCCTGGAACAAGTGTTGATCTTTGCATCATGTGTACATATAGGGGTCCCGTCTAGTGACAAGAATGTATTCCTAACTAATACGGTTGAAACTAAACTACGGCTATTTACTTATCTTGGTTTACCCACGGGTGATTATCCTTATATGGCCTATTACAACGTTTGTCGTGTCCGTGCTTGGAGATCCGTCTCCCGCTCGGACAAAAGAGGGGTGTCCAAGCCGCCTCGCCCATGGACTTAGCCGGTCCGGCCCACGGCCCGCTTACCGAGGGTTCCGAGTGGTCACTCCGTGACATTCTCCCCACTTAGCGAGGGCTGGTCCTCCACCTTGGAGCCGCGGCCGGAGCGGAACTGCTGACACCAAAGTGAGGGGTTCCCAAGTAGCTAGGGCGGCTCGCTTGGACCAACCTACCAAGCAAGAGGGCGTAAGCTTACGATATCTAACCCGGAGGATGCTTGGGTCCACATGTGGCCGGATCGGGTGTCGTGCCGGGACGACGGATCTGCGGCTAGGGTGGCGGCCGGAAGAGCTAGGGACCGCCGAGTGGGTGCGGGTGAGTGAAGGACGCCTGAGTCCGATCCAGAGTGGCCGGTGAGTTGGTGGAGGCCGTGTTGAGTCGCGGGCCTGACCGAGGGTATCCGACCGATCCGTGTTGGGTCTTGGCAGAGGGAGCTCGGGTGACGATCGGCTTGAGCATCGATACGTGGAAGGTCTTGCAGATCTTCCAGTCTGCGGGAAGGGCGAGCTGGTATGCCACCGGATTGATCTGCTTGGTGATCTCAAAGGGTCCAGTAAATCGGTAGGTGAGCTTCCCCTTGGGCTGGATGGGTGAGGGATACCGGTGAGGGCGCATACGAAGCCATACCTTCTGCCCAACTGTGTAAGTCACTTCCCTGCGGTGTTTGTTGACGACTTGCACGATCCTGCGGGATAGTTTCTTGCGGCTTGTCAACCTCATGATACACGCCCTGGGCCGCCATGCTACCGGCCCATTTGTCCGGCAGAGGGCCGGAGGCCGAGGTGGCGGCATGATCCATAAAGAAGCTTGAGGGCGCCACCCGAGTCGCGTGCTTTGAGGTGTTGTATGCATACTCGAGCAAAGGTAACATAATTTCCCAGTTGCCTTGTTTCTCATGGGTGAAGTGTCTGAGCATGTCTTCGAGTACTTGGTTCTGTTTTTCAGTTTGCCCATTTGATTCCGGATGGCAAGCTGATGATAAGTTCTGACTGATGCCGAGGGACTCTGTGAAGCATTTCCAGAATCCAGCTGTGAACTTGGTGTCTCGGTCGGAGACAATCAAGGAATACCATGCACCCGAATATTTCAGGAATACTGCTAACTTGGGTGCCGTGGATCGGTTTGGGGGATGAAATGGCTGTCTTGGAGAGTCGGTCCATGACGACCCGAGCGTCTGCTCTTCCCGACTGGTCCGGCGGTGAGTAATGAAATCCATGGAGATGGATTCGAACCTACCTGTGGGGATTGGTAGTGGAGCAACTTGCCCGGGCGATTGATCGCCTTGGCCTGCTGAGGAGGTACAAGACCGCACCCGCTTGATGGCGCCGAGGCCATCCCAATAAAATGTTCCTTAACGCGGGCGTATGTCTTATCCACGCCGAGATGTCCCGCTGTGGGACTGTGGAGATCATGTAGGATTGCTTTCTTGATGTCGGTGGCTGCGAAGGGATGACCAAGCGCCCCTTCTTATACGTGCAAGCATCCTTGATTGTGTACTTGCATGAGCCGGGTGACTGCCCGCACATCGAGAGTAATTGGTACACTCACCGAGGGCACCGCCCCTGGAGAGCTTCCTGCACGGCGGATGGTGTCCACCGCGTTGTCATGAGAGTGCACGCCCGCTACCGAGGGCATCGAACGACGCTCGAGGGGCCCGCAACATAGCGGATGTAAGTTGAAATCAAAGGTATTCTCGCCCGCGTGCATTCAAGTCATCATCAAGAAATGTTGAAGTGAATGATGGTTGTGGCATGTGAAGTGGCCGGTGTAGTGCCTCGAGTTTCGGTCGTGGACGATCGCGAACATTTCTTTATCGTGAATCGCGTAGTTCACCGTGCCCTTGCCTTCTTTGATTCATATGCGATAACCCGCCATCTTGGAGAGAACGCCCAATGGCGTAGCCGCCGGCATCTGTGTATCACATAAGGTGAGTGCGGGTTGGCCACGGGGCACGGGGCAGGGAGGGTCAGGCTCTTGAGTTTGAGGAAGGCCTGCTGTCTGCCCCGACCTAGTTGTAATTCCTTGGATGCGGCGGAGGGCATCTGCCGAGGGAGCGCAATCTTCTTTGAAGTCCTTGCGAACCTCCGTAGAATCAAATGCCATACCTAGGAACCCACGGAGTGGAGATCTCGGGCGCCACGGAGATTGCCCGAATCTTCGGTATCCACTGATGCCGCCGATTATATGACCGAGGTATTCGACTGTTCGAAAAACACACACTTGCTTTGGCGAATAGCTTGTGTTCGAGTGTCTCAAATACTTGTCGACCAACTTGTAGTGGCCGGGTGGTCGGATGTGGATGAGTATGTCGTCCAGAAAAACTTCAACGCCATGGCCGAGAAGGGGGCGGAGGAGTTCCTGCATTAGACATTGAAAGGTGGCGGGCGCGTTTATGAGGCCGAACGGCATGACCACAAACTCGAAGTGTCCGTGTCGAGTTCTGAAAGCTGTCTTGTACTTGTCCCCTGCTCGGATGCGGATCTGATGGAAGCCTGAGCGTAAGTCAATCTTTGTGAAGTATTTTGCTCCATGCAGTTGATCCAGTATCTCATCCACCCGGGGCATCTGATATACATTTCTGACTGTGGCTCGATTGAGGCCCCTGTAATCGATGCAGAGGCGCCAACCGCCATCGGGCTTTCCCACCAGAAGGACTGGAGCGCCAAAAGGTGAGACTGAAGCTCTGACGAACCCCTGTTGGAGGAACTCGTCAACTTGCCATTTTATCTCTTCATTTTCCCCTGCGGATGTCCTGTAGGGCGGGATACTAACAGGTTTGTGGCCAGGGATCAGCTCGATGGCGTGATCTATGGCCTGCGTGTGGCGCCTGTGGCACGGCGAAGAGATCAAAGATACTCGCAGCAGCCTTCATCTGTAGGGCATCCTCGCCTTGTGCCTTGGCCGCACGGACTCGGGGTGCCTCCAAAGGTAAGACTTTCTTTAGTCTTGCTACGATGTGAAGTCACAGGGCTTTATTTAGAGCGAGATCGCAACAGTGTTTGTCAAGACGCATTTGTCTCGACATGACGTCCGGCGCCGGCCTGTAACCCGACGATGTTGTTTGCCCACCGATGTTCAGGTCGGAGGTCACAGCCGTGGTTTGCCGATAATGAGGTCATGGCACAACAGGGCATGAGAATCAAGAATTTCCTCATATCCGCCGGAAGGTGACCACCGACGAGGTGTCAGATTCCTTGCCCGTATCCCGGCTGTCGAGTCAGAATTCACGTGGACTCATGTCCGTGTCTTGTATTGCCCCCGAGAGCGGCCGTGACGGGTCATGTAGTGGTGGTCATCACGTCCCAATGTGCGGTGACACCTTGCGCGACTGCAGCTTGATGGGGACATGGTTCAGTCACATGTATCCGACTGACCGCACCTGTGGCAAAGCTTGGAGGAGGTCTGACCGATTTCGTGGTGTCGGTCACCTCTTCAATCTTGACGGAGTGGCCACTCTTCACTGGAGCCGAGGAGGGAGCGCGCGGTGGTCCGCCGGCCTCCTTTAGCCACTTGATGAAGTCGCGACGTGAGGACAGTCTTGAGCCGCGGTTCGCCGAGGTGTAAAGCACATGTGCGCTCATGATACTTTTTCCTCTCCTCCTCCGGGATCTTGAAGACGGGTTTCTTTCTGCAAAGATTTACCGATGCCTCGACCCCATCTCGCCTCGGTGGTTTGCGTCATTGCTTGTACTACCGCCATAGTTTATGGCGCCTTCATGGCGCTCCACCGTGGTTCCGGATTCGTTCGTTGACGCCATGAGGTCGGGCTTGAGTCCATCAATGAATTTTTCAATCTTCCGTTCTTCGTCGAGGCGAGGCATATCCAAGGTGAGTTGAGAAACTTGTCACAATACTCCAGCTGTCACGAATCTTCCGTAATTGATGATATAATTCGCCGATGGTTAAGCGTGAAGTGCTCCAAGAAGACCGCGAACGTGTGTAGATTGGAGCCTCCATGCCCAACTCGACCGCTTCTCCTCACGCCTCCACCACCGAAGCGATCCTTCGAGAGACATCACACAAAATTGGATCTTCCGCTGGTCATCCTTTTCCGTGGCACTCGTGCACTTGTTCAGCTTATCAAGCCGCCATGTACCGCTTGGCGCCTTTTCTCATTTCCGCTGAATGGTGGTGCGGATTTTCCTTTGGAGCTCCTTATCCACCGAGCCCGGCTTGAAGATGGGGTCACCCCCATGGATTCCACCCGGTCTTGGTAAGCCCCGCCTTTGGGCCTCCTGTTGTTCATAGCGAGGAGTTGCGGGCGAACAAGGGCTTTGATGTCCTTGTTCTCCCCTCTCGGCAAGCGACCACCAACTTCCGGAGGTGATCCTCGCCCATACTCCGGGTTGGGTCCGCCCCGCCCCTTCTCTCACGTCACTGTCTTGACCGAGCCGTGCATGTCACATTGTTGCTAAGCGGTGAGCCTCGCGGGCCGTGCGCTAGCGGGTGCCGGGACCCACGCACATGGCTTGCGTGGTGCCCGACGGGGCCGGATCGAGGGCCCGGAGCACTCGGCCGGCGTCGAGGCGGCTCGACCTCCTCCCATCGCTTCAACCCGATTTAGGGCTCCTCGTGATCCGTGTCCTCGACGGCCGTGGAATCGAGCCTCGCAGTTCTTTCGAGTTCCGAGGTGCTTGCCAACGGCGGTCCTCGTCGATCCGCCGATCCGTTCTGCCGCAGTCATCGCCGAATTGGGTGGTGGTGTTTGCAGCGCCGCGATGGGAGGCGCGCCGCTTTCTTGCGGCCGGCCGCCGCGTGATTCGGCATAATCCGCCATCCTGCTCGCGGCGCCCGCCTCGCCACCTTCCTCCAGAGGCTCGCCGCCGCGCAGCTCGCCGGCCGCCGGGGGGCGATCTTGTTCCGCCTCGACGGTCTGCCTCGCCGCAGTTCCCCGCCCGAGGACTCGGATCGCTGAGCCACGGCGAGGGATCGTGCCGCACCTCGAGGCGCACTGGCCACCAATCCTTGAGGGTCGTTTCATCCTCGGCCGGAGATTCGCATCTCCACCTCCGCGGGACACTTCGCTCATCTTCGCAGAGCCCATGATTCCGCCGGCAAGGATCCGGATGGGGAACGAGGCTCGATACCAAATGTCGCAAGCCTCGATCGATGTCGATCTTGGAATGAATGAGCTGGAACAAGCCGTGTTGATCTTTGCATCATGTGTACATATAGGGGTCCCGGTCTAGTGACAAGAATGTATTCCTAACTAATACGGTTGAAACTAAACCACCGGCTATTTACTTATAATCGCTTTACCCACGGTGATTATCCCGTTATATGGCCTATTACGAACGGCAGTCAAATGTTGTCCGTGCTGCTGGAGATCCGCTCTGCTCGGACGCTGAAAAGAGGGGTGTCCAAGCCCCTCGCCCATGGACTTAATGGGTCCTCGCCCACGGCCCGCGCTTACTGAGGGTTCGAGTGGTCACCGACACAATCTCACAGCCTACCAATGGCTCCCGCCACCCCTCCCGCCACTCCTCCCCCACCAAAACTCTCCCTCCATCCCCTTCCCACAGCGCCCAACGACAATGGTCAGTTATACAATGGCGCCTTAACGCCCACAATGGCTGGGCTACAATCGCTGGCCAACCCAATGGCTCCTCACCGCCACCTTCCCCGCCCGCCACCCTCCCTCCACGAAAAACTCTCCCTCCATCCCCTTCCCAAAGGCGTCAACGCCCACAATGGTTGGCCATACATTAGGAACGCCCGACAATAGCTGGCTGATAATGGCTCTGGCAATCACCGGCCAACGCCAATGGCTCCCTCGCCTCCCTCCTCCCCACCAAAACTCTCTCCATCCCCTTCCAATGGCGCAATGCCCGGCAATGCTACACATACAATGGCGCCTAACGCCTGACAATGGCTGGCGCAATCGGCGGGAGTATGCCAATGGCTCCCGCCGCCATCCCTCCCCGCCTCCTCTCCGCCTCGCCACCTCCCCACCAAAACTCTTACTCCATCCCCTTCCTACCCACTTCCCTCCCTCCCTCCCGCACTTCCCCGCCAAATTTTAAGAAAAGGCTCTACAACATAATCTACAACAAGGGAGCCACGTCATCGCATGCAACGGTAAATGGCTTCCAATCATATTTTGTGATTAGTGATATTAATAAAGATTTTAAAAAAAAAAGATCAAATTTTGAAAAAAAGGCTTTACAACGTAATCTACAACGAAGGAGCTACGTCATTGATCCGTTGTTGTAAATGAGCACCAAAAGAGTGCCATATCATCCAACTAGAAACCCGCATTGTAAACAGTCTTAAAACGCCACATCACCAAAACTTAAACCAATACAACGGAGGTTTTTAGACGTAAAGATTGGGACTTTACAAAAGGGGTTTTGTAAAACCTCCTCCTCCGCCACCCCTCGCCTACCACCTCCATCCTCCTTAATGGCGCCTAACGCCCGACAATGGCCCCGCCTCCTCCCCGCCTTCCCACCCTCCCCACCAAAACTCTTACTCCATCCCCTTCCCACCCACTTCCCCCTCCCTCCCGCACCTTCCCCGCCAAATTTTAAGAAAAGGCTTTACAACATAATCCTACAAAAGGGAGAGCCACGCATCGCATGCAACGTAAATGGCTTCCAATCATATTTTGTGATTAGTGATATTAATAAAGATTTTTATAAAAGATCAAATTTTAAAAAAAGGCTTTTACAACGTAATCTACAACGAAGGAGCTACTTCATTGATACATGTTGTAAATGAGCACCCAAAAGAGTGCCATATCATCCAACTAGAAACCCGCATTATGTAGGTCTTAAAACTTGCCACATCAATAAAACTTAAACCAATTTACAGGGAGGTTTTAGGCGTTGTAAAGATTGGAACATTTACAAAAGGGGTTTTGTAAAACCCCTCCTCCCGCCCGCCACCCCTCGCTACCACCCTCCATCCCCCCTTCCCAAAGGCGCCTAACCCCGACATATGGCTAGCCATACAATGGTGGGTTCGACAATCGGCCAGCCGCCTAATGGCTCCCCCACGCACCTCTACCACTTTGCAACCCTCCCCACCAAAACTCTCCTCCATCCCCTTCCGAATGGCATCCAACATCACAATGGTTGGCTATACAATGGCGCTGCAACGCCACAAGCTGGTCTGACACTGGCGACAATGTCCAGCCGCCTACCAATGCCTCCCCCACCCCTCCCCGCTGCCACTCCTCCTCCCACCAAAACTCTCCCTCCATGCAGTTCCCAATGGCGCAACGCCGCCAATGGATGGCCTACAATGGCGCCTAACGCCCCTACAATGGCTGGCCCAATGGCTTCGACAATGTGTGACCTATCAATGGGTCCTGCTGCCACCCCTCCTCCACCAAAACTCTCCCTCCATCCCCTTCAAAGGCGCCCAACGCTTGATACAATGGATGGCCATACAATGGCGCCCAACGCCCGACAATGGGTGCTGGACAATGGCCGGCGACAATCACTGCCACCTACCACTCCCGCCACCCCTCCCCTGCTCTCCCTCCCACCAAAACTCTCCCTCCATCCCCTTCCCAATGGCGTCCAACGCGAATGGCCATATTAATGGCGCTAACGCCCGACAATGGTCGCCCGATAATGCCCCACAATCACCGCCATGCCAATGGCTCCCGCCGCCCGCCACCCCTCCCACCGCCAATCCTCCCCCACCAAAAACTCTCCTCCATCCTCCTTTAATGGCTAACGCCGACAATGGTGTAACTGGGGCGGGCGGTCGACAATGGCCGGGCCGACAATGGTCCCGACAATGGTCTGGCCCGACAATGGTGGTCGACTGACAATGACTTGCCCGACAATGACGGCCTTACAATGGTTGGCCGACAATGGGCACGGGCCAATGGTCGGGTTGACCGGTTGGCCCGACAATGGCGGCCGGGCTTACCAATGGCGCTCGAAGTGGCTCGACAATGGCTGGGTCGACAATGGCGGCCCGACAATGGCTGGCCCGACAATGGCCGCCACTAATGGTCCCAACGCCCGACAATGGGCCTCCAATACATGGCCCGACCCGCTGCCACAATGGCTCCCCTGCCCCGCTTCCTCCCGCCTCCTCCCGCCTCCTTGCTCCTCGCCACCCTCCCCACCAAAACTCTCCTCCATCCCCTTCCCAATGGCGTCCCGACAATGGTTGGCCATACAACACGCCAACGCCCACAATGGTTGGCGACAATGGCGCCCGACAATCATGCCCGCCAATGTATCTAACGCCTCCCCGCCACCGCCTCCCCACCAAAACTCTCCTCCATCCCCTTCCTAATGGCGTCCGCTGACAATGGTTGGCTACAATGGCGCCCAACGCCCGACAATGGCCCGAAAATGGCGCCGACAATCGCCGCCACCGCCAATCTGCCACCCTCCCCACCCAAAACTCTCCTCCATCCCCTTCCCAATGGCGTCCGATGTCTGGCACAATGGTTGGCTGAACGGCGCCCAGCTACAATGGCGGCGATAGTGGGTGGCCCGATTCGTGGCCAGCCCGCCAATGGCTCCCCCACACCCCTCCCCTCCGCCACCCTCCCCACCAAAATTCTCCTCCATCCCCTTCCCAATGGCGCCCCAATCACGAACAATGGTTGGCCATATGGCGCCTAACGCCCGACAATGGTTCTTAAAATGGCCCGACAATCCGCCGATCAATGGGTCCTCGCGTCGCCCCCACCAAAACCTCCTTGGCGACCAGGAAGATTGGTTTGCACAATGCACCACATGAGGCGTCGTATATTAGTCTCTACTTGATAATGTTGACCCCACACATGGTTGTTGCACCTATATATCCGTATTAGATTTGTTTGCTTGTTGAAAGTGCTTAGAATTCAGTGCTTACGCCACACAGTTGCACCAGGATACTAATCTGCCACTTGGTGTTTGATTGGCATTAATTAATCTAACTACATATCTTTTAGTAAGTAATTAGTGTTAATTAATCTAATTACTTATCTTTAAGTAAGTAATTAGTGTTAATTATTCTAACTACATATCTTTTAGTAAGTAATTAATGTTAATAATTACTTATCTTTAAGTAAGTAATTGAGTGTTAATTAATCAATTACTTATCTTTAAGTAAGTAAAAAATTAATCTAAGATGCTTATCTTGTAAGTAATTAATGTTAATTAATATAATTACCATTAAAGCAATAGTGTAATAATCCAATACTTATCTTTAAATGAAGTAATTAATAAAGATGTATGTTAATTAAGCATATTAGTGTTAATTAAACATGATTAGTGTGATAAGCCAAGAATATCCTCTGGCATATTCCGTATTAATATAAACGATTCTTAGGATATTTATCTTGCATAATATGATATCCAAGAATATTTAACTGACAATGGTCGGCCATACAACGTTTCAACGCCCGAAAATGGCTGGAGCAATGATGGCCCGACAATCGCCACCAGCCTACCAATGGCTCGCTCTTTGCCACCCCTCGCACCTCCCCACCAAAACTCTCCTCCATCCCCTTCCCAATGGCGTCCCCACACAATGGTGGCCTGATGCCCTTAATTCCCACAATGGCTGGCCCGACAATCACCAGCCTCCCAATGGCTCCTGCCACCGCCACCCCTCCCCGCGCCACCTCCCTCCACCAAAACTCTCCTCCATCCCCTTCCCAAAGTGAACGCCTGACAATGGTTGGTATACTGATAACGCCCGACAATGAATGTCGATAATGGCTGGACAATGTGTAGCCCATTGACTCCCGCCTCCCTCCTCCCCACCAAAAACTCTCCATCCCCCTTCCCATTTAGCGTCCAATGCGACAATGGTTGGGCTGTACAATGCGTAACGCCCGACAATGGCTGCCGACAGTTAGTAGCCAATGGCTCCTACCATCCTCCCGCCTCTGCTGCCACCCCTCCTCACCAAAACTCTTTTCTTCCTACCCACTCCCCTCCTCCTCCCCGCACCTTCCACAATTTAAGGCATAATCTACAAGGAAAGCCAATCATCGTGCAAGGTAAATGGCTTCCAATCATATTTTGTGATTGTTTATATTAATAAAGATTTTACAAAAAAAGATTAAATTTTGAAAAAAAGGCTTTTACAACGAATCGGAATCTACGAGCTAATGATCTGTTGTAAATGAGCACCAAAAGAGTGCCATATCATCCAACTAGAAACCGCATTGTAAAACCGAGTCTTAAAACTTGCCATATCAAAATTTTAAACCAATTTAGCGGAGGTTTTTAGGCGTTGTAGTTGGGACTTTTAAAAGGGGTTTTGTAAGCCCCTCCTCCCGCCCGCCACCCCCTCGCCCCTACCACCCCTCCATCCTTCCCAATGGCGAACGCAACAAATGGCTCCCGCCTCCTCCCGCCACCTCCCCACCAAAACTCTTACCCATCCCCTTCCTGCACTTCCCCTCCTCCCTCACTTCTTCCCCAAATTTTGAAAAGGCTTTTACAACATAATCCTACAACAAGACACATCGCATGCACCAGAAATGGCTTCCAATCATATTTTGTGATTAGTGATATTAATAAAGATTTTATAAAAAAAGATCAAATTTTAAAAAAAAGGCTTTTACAACGTAATCTACGCTAAGGAGCTACTTCATTGATCATTGTTGTAAATGAGCACCAAAAGAGTGCCATATCATCCAACTAGAAACCCGCATTATACCAGGTCTTAAAACTTGCCACCACATCAGTAAACTTAAACAATTTAGCGGAGGTTTTGTGCGTTATAAGATTGGAACATTTACAAAAGGGGTTTTGTAAAACCCCCTCTCCCGCCACCGCCTTACCACCTCCATCCCCTTCCCAAAGGTTTAACCCCGACAATGGCTACTACAATGGTTGGCGACAATCACCGCCATTACATGGCTCCCCGCTTGCCACCTCCTACCCGCTGCAACCCTCCCCCACAAAACTCCTCCATCCCCCTTAATGGCATCCAGCCTTGAGCAATGGTTACATACCACGCCTTGAATACACAACGGCTGGCCCGATAACGGCGGCGACAATAGCCTGTTGATCCTCCGCCACCCCCTCCCGCGCCACTCCTCCCCACCAAAACTCTCCTCCATGCGGTTCCCAATGGCGCAACGTCCACAATGGATGGCCATACAATGGCGCCTAAGCCTACAGGTTGCTCAGCCCCGACAATCGTGGCCAGCCATCAATGGGTCCTGCCACTCCTCCCCACCAAAAACTCTCCTCCATCCCCCTTCCCAATGGCGTCCAGCCCCGACAATGGATAGCCCTGGCGCTAACGCCCGACAATGGCGGCGATAATGGCTTTGGCCCGACAATCAATACCAATGGCTCCCCTTTGCCACCTCCTCCGCCACTCCTCCATCCCACCAAAACTCTCCTCCATCCCCCTTCCCAATGGCATCCAGCAGTGCTGGCTATACAATCGCCCAACGCCCGACAATCTTTGACAATGGCTTGTGACAACAATCGGCTAAGTGCCAATAGCTCCCGCCACCTCCCGCTGCCACTCCTCCCCCACCAAAACTCTCCCTCCATCCTCCTTCCCAATGGCGCCTAACGCCGACAATAGTTGGCCATGCGATGGCCACAATGGCCGCCGACAATGGCTGGCCGGACAATGGCTGGTCGGCTGACAACACTGCCCGACAATGGCCGCCTTACACAATGGTTCGACAATGGTCGGCACCGCAATGGTCCCAAGGACAATGGTTCCGATATGGGCCGGCCCGGGCCAATGGTCAGCTCGACAATGGCAGCCCCGACAATGGCCTTGGATAACGGGTGTCGCCATACAATGGCTCGCCCGGCAATGGGTGGCCCAATAATGGTGGCTGACAATGTCACTCGCCAATGGCCCCCGCCTCCCGCCTTCCTCCCGCCTCCTCCCGCCTCCTTGCACCGCCACCCCTCCCCACCAAAAACTCTCCCTCCATCCCCTTCCCAATGGCGCCCAGCAGCGACAATGGTTAGCCATACAATGGCGCCCAACGACAATGGTGGCTGATAATGGTGGCCCGACAATGGCCGCCAACTCCCCCGCCTCCTCCCGCCACCCTCCACCAAAACTCTCCCTCCATCCCCTTCCCAATGGCGTCAGTCCCGACAATGGTTGGCCTACAATGGCGCCCAACGCATGACAATGGCGGCAAAATGGCTTTTCTGACACCGCTGGCCCGCCACCCCTCCTCGCTTGCCACCCTCCCCCACCAAAACTCTCCTCCATCCCCTTCCCAATGGCGCCCGATGCACAGCAATGGTTGGCTACAATGGCGTAACGCCCGACAATGGCAGCTGAAGTGTGCCGGCCCGGATAACCCCGGCCATCGCCAATGGCTCCCGCCTGCCACTCCCCTGCCCGCCCTCTCCCCACCAAAATTCTCCTCCATCCCCTTCCCAATGGCGTCCACCCAACAATGGTTGGCCATACAATGGCGCTAACGCGACAATGGCTGGCGAAAATGCCCGACCGCGGCGGTATCAATGGGTCCTCGCCACCGCCCCCACCAGCTCTCCTGGCGACCCCGGGAAGATTGGTGTGCACAATGCATTGGCATGAGGTGCGTGATGTAGTCCTACTAATGATAATGTTTTGACCTGCAGGTCTCACATTATCGAAGGGGATTTGTTTGCACCTATATACGCGTATTAGATTTGTTTGCTTGGTTTGTTGGTCGAGAAGTGCTTATATGAATTCAAGTGCTTACCTCTGCGATGTTGTCAGTGTGATACTAATCTGCATGGGTTTAGTGTTTGATCCATTAATCTAACTACATATCTTTTAGTAAGTAATTAGTGTTAATCTAATTACTTATCTTTAAGTATTAGTGTTAATTATTCTAACTACATATCTTTTAGTAAGTAATTAATGTTAATAATCTAATTACTTATCTTTAGTAAGTAATTAGTGTTAATTAATCTAATTACTTATCTTTAAGTAAGTAATTAATGTTAATTAATCTAAGATGCTTATCTTTAAGTAAGTAATTAATGTTAATTAATATAATTACTTATCTTTAAGTAAGTAATTAGTGTTAATTAATCTAATTACTTATCTTTAAGTAATTAATGTTAATTAATCTAAGATGCTTATGTTAATGCATTTAAGTGTTAATTAAACATAGCAATAGCTAAGTGGATAAGCTCAAGTAATATCCTTTGGCATATTCCTTGCATATTATAGTATTCTTAGGATATTTCTTGCATATCAAATATGATATCTTAAGAATATCGCCAACGCCGACAATGGCCATACAATGGCGCTAACGCAAAATGGCTGGCCGATAATGGATGGTTACAATCCTTGGCTGTCCTACCAATGGCTCACTGCCACCCTGCCCGCCACTCCTCCCCCACCAAAACTCTCCTCCATCCCCTTCCCAATAGCGCCTAGCCCGACAATGGCTGGCCATACAATGGCGCCTAACGCCACAATGGCTGCCTGAGGAGAGGAGGCAAAGAAGCCCAAGTTCAAGGCCAAGGAGAGGAGGCTAAAAAGCCCAAGTCCAAGGCCAAGCAAGGAGAGAATGAGGCCTCCACAAGGAGGGATGGCCTTTAAGGCTAACCAACCAAGGGAGAAACAAGAGTATTTTACTCTTGGGCCCCGGATTCCAATGGATAAGGGTAAAGTGGATAGGCTTGGGTATGTTATCAGTGCATTTGATTTCACTTTCTGTCCAAAACTCTCATTAGCTAGCACCCCATCTGGGTATTGATCCATCTCATGGGTGCTTAACTTTGGAGTTCTTATGTCCTTGCTATCTAACTCAGCTGGCGTTTTAAGGCCAACCAACCAAGGGAGAAACAAGAGTATTTTACTCTTGGGCCCCGGATTCCAAGGGATAAGGGTAAAGTGGATAGGCATGGGTATGTATCGTGCCAACCAACCAAGGGAGAAACAAGAGTATTTTACTCTTGGCCCGGATTCCAAGGGATAAGGGTAAAGTGGATAGGCATGGGTATGTTATCGCGGCTGATTTCACTTTCTCGTCAAAACTCATTAGCTAGCACCCCATCCGGGTACTAATCCATCTCACGGGTGCTTAACTATGGAGTTCTTGTGTCCTTGCTATCTAACTCACCCATCTAACTGCATGTCGAGCTTGTCGCTTTTAATGATGTGAGATTCATAGCGGGTAAGTTTAACTCCCACGCCTCCTAGAGTAGAAGCGGGAAGGGCCTTGCCATGTCAAACTTGTAAAAATCTTAGCAATATATTTATGTTGATGAATAATTAGCAGACCTTCATGCTCGACTCAAGATCCGGATGCTTAGATGTAATTGCGGTGTCCCACTATTTGTCATCTCAAAAGGTCGACGTAATATACCCTTCCACATGATATCGATATGAAGGCGCGTGCCATGCTTGGCGCCTCGACATTAATGACCGATATAATGGCGCCTCCCCACATTGGCCCCCAACGCCGACATTGACTTGCCATACAATGGCGCCTACGCCAAATAATAATGGCATCTCATTAACGCCAACTATAGTGCCCAACGCCCAACTATCGCGCCCAAATAACGCCAACAATGGCGCTCAACGCCCACCATGGCGCCAATTATCGCCCAACAAAGGCCCCCAATTAATGCCCAATAATGGCGCCCAATGCCCAAATATGGCGCCTAATGCCCAAATATGGCGCCAAGGCCCAACTATGGCGCCCAATGCCCAACTATGGCGCCTAACGTCCGACAATGGCTGGCCATCCACCGCACCAACGCCTACACCGGCTGGCCATACAATGACGCCTAACGCTCGACAATGGTTGGCCATCCGGCCCAACGCCCGACAATGGTTGGATCCAATGGCGCCTAACGCCCTACAATGGCTGGCATACAATGGCGTAACGCCCGACAATGGCTGGCCATCCAATGGCGTAACGCCCTACAATGGTGGGCATACAATGGCGCCTAACGCCCTACAATGGCGGCCATACAATGGCGAAGACAATCGGCCAGCCGCCAATAGCCCCTCCCCCACCTCCCGCCTCCTCCTCCCCACCTACAAAACAACGCGCACAATGGCTAACCACACAATGGCTGGCTCGACAATCGCCACCCCGCCAATGATTTTGGTCATACAATAGAACGCCGACAATGGTCGTGGGATAATGGTGGCCCGACAATCGCTGGCCAGCCGCCAATGGCTCCCCGCCGCCACCTCCCGCCACTCCTCCTCCCACCAAAACTCTCCCTCCATCCCCCTTCCCAATGGTGTCCAATGCCCGACAATGGTTATACAATGGCGCCTAACGCCCGACAATGCTAGCCCGGCATCGCTATTAGCATGCCAATGGCTCCCGCCTCCTCCCCCGCCACCTCCCCACCAAAAACTCTTACTCCATCCCCTTCCTACCCACTTCTCCTCCTCCCGCACCCCTTCCCCGCCAAATTTTAAGAAAAAGGCTTTACAACATAATCCTACAACAAGGGAGCCACGTCATCGCATGCAACGGTAATGGCTTCCAATCATATTTTGTGATTAGTGATATTAATAAAGATTTTTAGAAAAAAGATCAAATTTTGAAAAAAAGGCTTTTACAACGTAATCTACAACGAAGAGCTACGTCATTGATCGTTGTTGTAAATGAGCACCCAAAAGAGTGCCATATCATCCAACTAGAAACCCATTGTAAACCGAGTCTTAAAACTTGCACATCAAACTTAAACCAATTTACAACGGAGGTTTTAGGCGTTGTAAGATTGGGACTTTACAAAGGGGTTTTGTAAAACCCTCCTCCGCCACCGCCTCCCTACCACCCTCCATCCTCCAATGGCGCCCAACGCCCGACAATGGCTAGCTATACAATGGTTGGCGACAATCACAACGCCAATGGCTCCCCGCCACCCCTCCCGACCACTCCTCCTCCCACCAAAACTCTCCCTCCATCCCTTCCCAATGCCCAACAGAATGGTTTACAATGGCGCCAACGCCGGCAATGATAATGGTCGCCCGACAATCGTGGCTAAGCGTGCCAATGGCTCGCCCGCCACCCCTCCCCGCCGCCACTCCCCCACCAAAACTCTCCCTCCATCCTCCTTCCCAATGGCTAACGCCGACAATGGCTAAACAATGGCGGCCCGGCATGGCCCGATAATGGTGCCCGACAATGGCTGGCCGGATATTGGTCGGCCGACAATCAATGATTGATACAATGGTCCAATGGTCGGCCGACAATGGCCGACAATGGCGGGTCGGCTTGACAATCAATGATTGCCGACAATGCTCCTAATGGCTGGCCGACAATGGTGGCCGGGCCGTCAATGGTGGACAATGGTTGGCGACAATGGTCGGCGCCGCCAACCTCGACAATGGCCGGCCCGACAATGGCTGCCCGACAATGGCTGGCCGACAATGCTGCCCGACAATGGCTGGCCATACAATGGCTCCTAACGCCCGACAATGGTGGCCCAATAATGGTGGCCGACAAGCCGGCCACCGCCAATGGCTCCCGCCTCCCGCTTCCTCCCGCCTCCTCCCTCCTCCTCCTTGCCCGCACCCTCCCCACCAAAAACTCTCCTCCATCCCCTTCCCAATGGCGCCCAACGCGACAATGGTTGGCTATACAATGGCAACGCCCGACAATGGTTGGCGATAATGGCTGGCCGACAATCAAGCGCCAATGGCTCCGCCTCCTCCCGGCCGCCACCGCTCCCCACCAAAAACTCTCCTCCATCCCTTCCCAATGGCGTCCGACAATGGTTGGCCCTACAATGGCGCCTAACGCCCGACAATGGCTGGCAAAATGGCTTTTCCATAACAATGGCCTCGCCACCTCCCCCACCAAAAACTCTCCTCCATCCCCTTCCCAATGGCGCCCGATGCCCGACACAATGGTTGGCCATACAATGGCGCCCAACGCCCGAACAATGGTGGTGAGCAGTGGCTGGCCCGATAATCTGGCCACCGCCAATGGCCCCCCGCCACCTCCCCCCCGCCACCTCCCCCACCAAAATTCTCCTCCATCCCTTCCCAATGGCGTCCACCGCCCAACAATGGTTGGCCATACAATGGCGCAACGCCCGACAATGGCTGGCAAAATGTCGTTGGCAATCACGCGATATCAAGGGTCCTCGCCACCGTCCCCCACCAAAAACTCTGACGACATTCCCGAGGAAGATTGGTTTTGTGCACAATGCACTACATGAGGTGATTGGTTTTGTGCACAATGCACTACATGAGGTGCGACGTATGTAGTCCTACTAATGATAATGTTTTGACTTGCAGCCTCATTATCGGGATTGTTTGCACCTATATATCTCACAGTATTAGATTTGTTTGATTGTTGGAAGTGCTTATATGAATTCATGCTTACCTGCAAGCATGTGTCATGCCGTGTGATACTAATCTACCGGTTTAGTGTTTGATTGGCATTAATTAATCTAACTACATATCTTTTAGTAATTAATTAATCTAATTACTTATCTTTAAGTAAGTAATTAGTGTTAATTAATCTAATTACTTATCTTTTAGTAAGTAATTAATGTTAATTAATATAATTACTTATCTTTAAGTAAGTAATTAGTGTTAATTAATCTAATTACTTATCTTTAAGTAAGTAATTAATGTTAATTAATCTAAGATGCATGTTAATTAAGCATTTATTAGTGTTAATTAAACATGGTTAGCAATAGCTAAGTGGATAAGCTCAAGTATGCTTTGGCATATTCCTTGCATATTATAATGTATTCTTAGGATATTTCTTGCATATCTTGATGCGATATGATATCTTAAGAATATGCCGATGCCAACGCTTGACAATGTGGGCCATACAATGGCGAGTGAAAAATGGCTGGCCTGAGAATGGATGGCCCGACAATCCTTGCACCATGGCTCGCCACCCCTCCCCACCGCCACCCCTCCACCAAAACTCTCCTCCATCCCTTCCCAATAGCGTAACGCGACAATGGCACATATGGCGCTAACGCCCACAATGGCGCCCGACAATCGTGGCCAGCCTCCAATGGCTCGCCCGCCACCCCTTCCCCCGCCACTCCTCCCTCCACCAAAACTCTCCCTCCATCCCCTTCCCAAAGGCCCAACGCCGACAATGGTTGGCCATACAATAGCCAGCCTGACAATGGTGGCTGATAATGGCCCGACAATCGGCCAGCCGCCAATGGCTCCCCGCCCGCCACTCCCCACTCCTCCCCACCAAAAACTCTCCCTCCATCCCCTTCCCAATGGCGTCCAATGCCCGACAATGGTTGGCCATACAATGGCGTAACGCCGACAATGGCTGGCCCACAATCGGCTAGCATGCCAATGGCTCCCGCCTCCTCCCCGCCCGCCACCCCTCCCCACCAAAAACTCTTACTCCATCCCCTTCCTACCCACTTCCCCTCCCTCCCTCCCGCACCTTCCCCGCCAAATTTTAAGAAAAGGCTTTACAACATAATCTACAACAAGGGAGCCACGTCATCGCATGCAACGGTAAATGGCTTCCAATCATATTTTGTGATTAGTGATATTAATAAAGATTTTATAAAAAGATCAAATTTTGAAAAAAAAAGGCTTTACAACGTAATCTACAGCGAAGGAGCTACTTCATTGACATTGTTGTAAATGAGCACCAAAGAGTGCCATATCATCCAACTAGAAACCCGCATTATAAGAGTCTTAAAACTTGCCACATAAACTTAAACCAATTTACAAGCGGAGGTTTTAGGCGTTGTAAAGATTGGAATTTTACAAAGGGGTTTTGTAAAACCCTCCTCCCGCCTGCCACCCCTCCTACCACCCTCCATCCTCCTTCCCAATGGCGCCAAGCCGACAATGGCTCCCGCCTCCTCCCGCCACCCCTCCCCACCAAAACTCTTACTCCATCCCCTTCCTACCCACTTCCCCTCCTCCCTCCCGCACTTCCCAAATTTTAAGAAAAAGGCTTTACAACATAATCCTACAACAAGGGAGCCACGTCATCGCATGCAACGGTAAATGGCTTCCAATCATATTTTGTGATTAGTGATATTAATAAAGATTTTACAAAAAGATCAAATTTTAAAAAAAAGGCTTTTACAGCGTAATCTACAACGAAGGAGCTACTTCATTGATGTTGTTGTAAATGAGCACCAAAGAGTGCCATATCATCCAACTAGAAACCCGCATTGTAAAGAGTCTTAAAACTTGCCACATCGAAACTTAAACCAATTTACAACGGAGGTTTTAGGCGTTGTAAAGATTGGAACATTTACAAAGGGGTTTTGTAAAACCCCTCCCGCCTGCCACCGCCCTACCACCCTCCATCCCCCTTCCCAAAGGCGCCCAACCCCGACAATGGCTAGCCATACAATTTGGCGACAATCAGTAGCCGCCAATGGCTCCCGCTTGCCACCTCCTACCCGCAACCCTCCCCACCAAAACTCTCCCTCCATCCCCCTTGAATGGCATCAGCACAATGGTTGGCCATACAATGGCGCAACGCCCGACAACCAGTTGGCCGATAACGGGCTGGCTGACAATCGCCAGCTTGCCAATGCCTCCCCCACACCCTCCCGCTGCCACCTCCTCCCCACCAAAACTCTCCCTCCATGCAGTTCCCAATGGCGCCCAACGTCCGACAATGGATGGCCATACAATGGCGCCTAACGCCCACAATGGCTGGCGAAAATGGCTGGCCCGACAATCGGCCACCTATCAATGGGTCCTGCCTCGCCACCCCTCCTCCCCACCAAAAACTCTCCCTCCATCTTCCCAATGGCGTCAACGACAATGGATGGCCATACAATGGCGCCCAACGCCCGACAATGGTGGCTCGATAATGGCTGGCCCGACAATCAGCAGCCTACCAATGGCTCCCCGCCCGCCACCTCCCGCCGCCACCTCCTCCCCACCAAAACTCTCCTCCATCCCCCTTCCCAATGGCGTCCAGCGAGAATGGTGGCTATACAATGGCGCCCAGCCCGGCAAATGGCGGCGACAGACATCCGACAATCGGCGGCTAAGCGTGCCAATGGCTCCCCGCCACCCCTCCCGCCCTTGCCACTCCTCCCCACCAAAACTCTCCCTCCATCCTCCCAATGGCCAGCCGACAATGCCCATATGGCTGGCGCGGCCCGACAATGTGCCCGACAATGGCTGGCGACAATGGCTCGATATGGTGTCGACAATGACTTGCGACAATGGCGGCCTTACAATGGTTGGCCCGACAATGGCGGGCCAATGGTGGGTTGACAATGGTTGGCGACAATGGTGGCCGCCGCCAATGGTGCTCGACAATGGCGGCGACAATGGCTGGCCCGACAATGGTGGCCCGACAATGCGACAATGGCGGCCATACAATGGCTCAACGCCCGACAATGGTGGCCCAATAATGGGTGGCCGACAATCGCCACCGCCAATGGCTCCCGCCTCGCCTCCTCCTCCTCCGCCTCCTCCGCCTCCTCCTTGCCACCCCTCCCCACCAAAAACTCTCCTCCATCCCCTTCCCAATGGCGCCCAACGCGACAATGGTTGGCCATACAATGGCGCCCAACGCGACAATGGTTGGCGATAATGGCTGGCCCGACAATCGTGGCCAGCCTCCCAATGGCTCCCGCCTCCTCCCGCTGCCACCGCTCCCCACCAAAACTCTCCCTCCATCCCCTTCCCAATGGCGTCCACCGGCGACAATGGTTGGCTACAGGCATGGCAACGCCCGACAATGGCTGGCCAAAATGGCTTTTCCGACAATCTTTGGCCACCGCCAATGGCTCGCTTGCCACCCCTCCCCACCAAAAACTCTCCCTCCATCCCCTTCCCAATGGCGTCCGATGCGGCAATGGTTGGATACAATGGCGCTAACGCCGACAATGGCCGGTTGGGCTGGCCGATAATCGCTGGCCACCGCCAATGGCTCCCCGCCCGCCACCCCTCCCCGCCGCCACCTCCCCACCAAAATTCTCCTCCATCCCCTTCCCAATGGCGCCCACCGCCCAACAATGGTTGGCCATACAATGGCGCCTAACGCCCGACAATGGCTCAAAATGTCGCCCGACAATCGGCCTAGATCAATGGGTCCGTGCCACCGTCCCCCACCAAAAACTCTCCTCGACATTTCGAGGAAGATTGGTTTTGTGCACAATGCACTACATGAGGTGCGTACAATGCACTATATGAGGTGCAGTATGTAGTCCTACTAATGATAATGTTTTGACTTGCGCCTCACATTATCGGGATTTGTTTGCACCTATATGTCTCACGTATTAGATTTGTTTTGGTTGTTGGTCGAGGAAGTGCTTATATGAATTCAAGTGCTTACCTCGTGCCACATGCCGTGTGATACTTAATCTGCACTTGTTTAGTGTTTGATTGCATTAATTAATCTAACTACATATCTTTTAGTAAGTAATTAGTGTTAATTAATCTAATTACTTATCTTTAAGTAAGTAATTAATGTGTTAATTAATCTAACTACATATCTTTTAGTAAGTAATTAATGTTAATTAATAATTACTTATCTTTAAGTAAGTAATTAGTGTTAATTAATCTAATTACTTATCTTTAAGTAAGTAATTAATGTTAATTAATCTAAGATGTTAATTAAGCATTTATTAGTGTTAATTAAACATGGTTAGCAATACAAGTGATAAGCATATATCCTTGCATATTATAATGTATTCTTAGGATATTTCTTGCATGACCAATATGATATCTTAAGAATATGCCGATGCCAACGCCCGACAATGGTACATACAATGGCGCAACGTGAAAAATGGTCGGCCCGATAATGGATGGCCGACAATCCTTGGCCAGCCTACCAATGGCTCCTACCGCCACCCCTCCTCCGCCACTCCTCCCCACCAAAACTCTCCTCCATCCCCCTTCCCAATAGCGCAACGCGACAATGGCTAGGCCCTACCCCCACAATTTGACAATGGCCAGCCTCCCAATGGCTCACGCCACCCCTTCCGCCACCTCCCTCCACCAAAACTCTCCCTCCATCCCCCTTCCCAAAGGCGTCCAACGCCTGACAATGGTTATGGCCAACGCCTACAATGGCTGGCAGCGATAATGGCTGGCCCGACAATGCAGCCCGCCAATGGCTCCCCGCCACCCCCCCCGCCCGCCACTCCTCCCCCACCAAAAACTCTCCTCCATCCCCCTTCCCAATGGCGTCCAATGCCCGACAATGGTTGGCCATACAATGGCGTAACGCCCGACAATGGCTGGCCCGGCTAGCATGCCAATGGCTCCCGCCTCCTCCCGCCTCGCCACCCTCCCCCACCAAAAACTCTTACTCCATCCCCCTTCCTACCCACTTCCCCTCCCTCCCGCACCCCTTCCCAAATTTTAAGAAAAGGCTTTACAACATAATCTACAACAAGGGAGCCACGTCATCGCATGCAACGGTAAATGGCTTCCAATCATATTTTTGTGATTAGTGATATTAATAAAGATTTTTATAAAAAAAAGATCAAATTTTGAAAAAAAAAGGCTTTTACAACGTAATCTACAACGAAGGAGCTACGTCATTGATCTGTTGTTGTAAATGAGCACCCAAAAGAGTGCCATATCATCCAACTAGAAACCCGCATTGTAAACCGAGTCTTAAAACTTGCCACATCAGCGAAACTTAAACCAATTTACAACGGAGGTTTTTAGACGTTGTAAGATTGGAATATTTACAAAGGGTTTTGTAAAACCCCTCCTCCCGCCTGCCACCCGCCCCTACCACCTCCATCCTCCTTCCCAATGGCGCCGACAATGGCTCCCGCCTCCTCCCCACCCTCCCCACCAAAACTCTTACTCCATCCCCCTTCCTACCCACTTCCTCCCTCCCGCACCCCCCAAATTTTAAGAAAAGGCTTTACAACATAATCCTACAACAAGGAGCCACGTCGCACGCAACAAAATGGCTTCCAATCATATTTTGTGATTAGTGATATTAATAAAGATTTTATAAAAAGATCAAATTTTAAAAAAGGCTTTTACAGCGTAATCTACGAAGGAGCTACTTCATTGATACATTGTTGTAAATGAGCACCAAAAGAGTGCCATATCATCCAACTAGAAACCGCATTGTAAACCGAGGTCTTAAAACTTGCCACATCAGAAACTTAAACCAATTTACAACGGAGGTTTTAGGCGTTGTAAGATTGGAACATTTACAAAGGGTTTTGTAAAACCCCTCCTCCCGCCTGCCACCCTCGCCTACCACCCTCCATCCCCCTTCCCAAAGGCGCCCAACCCCGACAATGGCTAGCCATACAATGGTGGCGACAATCGGCCACCCAATGGCTCCCGCTTGCCACCTCCTACCGCAACCCTCCCCCACCAAAACTCTCCCTCCATCCCCTTCCGAATGGCATCCAGCCGACAATGGTTGGCCATACAATGGCTAACGCCCGACAAGTTGGCCGATAACGGTGGCGACAATCGCCAGCTTGCCAATGCCTCCCCGCCACCCTCCCGCTGCCACTCCTCCTCCCCACCAAAACTCTCCCTCCATGCAGTTCCCAATGGCGCCCAACGTCCGACAATGGATGGCCATACAATGGCGCCCAACGCCCACAATGGCTGGCGAAAATGGCGGCCCGACAATCGGCCACCTATCAATGGGTCCTTACGCCACCCTCCTCCCCACCAAAAACTCTCCCTCCATCCCCTTCCCAATGGCGTCCAGCCGACAATGGATGGCCATACAATGGCGTAGCCCGACAATGGCGCGATAATGGCTGGCCCGACAATCAGCGGCCACCTACCAATGGCTCCCCGCCGCCACCCTCCCCTGCCACTCCTCCTCCCCACCAAAACTCTCCCTCCATCCCCCTTCCCAATGGCGTCCAGCGAGAATGGCCGGCTATACAATGGCGTAACGCCCGGCAATGGCGGCACGATAATGGTCCCGACAATCGGCTGGGCGTGCCAATAGCTCCCCGCCACCCTCCCCACGCCACCTCCCCCACCAAAACTCTCCCTCCATCCTCCTTCCCAATGGCGTAGCCGACAATGGTGGCCATACAATGGCGGCCCGCAGTTGGCCCGACAATGGCGCCCGAGGCTGGCCCGACAATGGCTCTCGACAATGGCTCGGCCGACAATGACTTGCGCAATGGCTGGCCTTACAATGGTTGGCCCGACAATGGTGGCACGGCCAATGGGTTGACAATGGTTGGCCCGACAATGGTGGCCGCCGCCAATGGTGGCTCGACAATGGCAGACAATGGTGGCCCGACAATGGCTGGCCCGACAATGGCGGACAATGGCGCCATACAATGGCTCCCAACGACAATGGTGGCCCAATAATGGGTGGCCCGACAATCGCACGCCAATGGCTCCCCGCCCCCGCTTCTCCCGCCTCCTCCTCGCCTCCTCCTTGCCGCCACCCTCCCCCACCAAAACTCTCCTCCATCCCCTTCCCAATGGCGTCCAGCGACAATGGTTGGCCATACAATGGCGCCCAACGCCCGACAATGGTTGGCGATAATGGCTGGCCCGACAATCGCATACGCCAATGGCTCCCGCCTCCCCGCCACCGCCCCACCAAAAACTCTCCCTCCATCCCCTTCCCAATGGCGTCCGGTGACAATGGTTGGCCCTACAATGGCGCAACGCCCGACAATGGCGTGGCCGAAAATGGCTTTTCCGACAATCGGCCATCGCAATGGCTCCTCGCCACACCTCCCCACCAAAACTCTCCCTCCATCCCCCTTCCCAATGGCGTCCATGCCCGACAATGGTTGGCCATACAATGGCGCAACGCCCGACAATGGTGGCGATAGTGGCTGGCCCGATAATCCGGCCACGCTCTCCTCCCGCCACCCCTCCGCCACTCCCCCACCAAAATTCTCCTCCATCCCTTCCCAATGGCGCCCACCCCAACAATGGTTGGCCATACAATGGCGCCTAACGAAACAATGGCTGGCCGAAAATGTCGGCCCGGCAATCGGCGGCGTATCAATGGGTCTCGCGTGCCACCGTCCCCCACCAAAAACTCTCGCCAGCGACATTCAGGAAGATTGGTTTTGTGCACAATGCACTACATGAGTGCGTACGTATATAGTCCTACTAATGATAATGTTTTGACTTGCAATCTCACATTATATCGGGCGGATTGTTCTATATATACGTATTAGATTTGTTTGCTTGGTTGTTGGTCGAGAAGTGCTTATATGAATTCAAGTGCTTACCTCGTGCGACTTGATCTTAGTGATACTAATCTACGCACTTGGGTTTAGTGTTTGATTGGCATTAATTAATCTAACTACATATCTTTTAGTAAGTAATTGGTAATTAATCTAATTACTTATCTTTAAGTAAGTAATTAGTGTTAATTATTCTAACTACATATCTTTTAGTAAGTAATTAATGTTAATAATCTAATTACTTATCTTTAAGTAAGTAATTAGTGTTAATTAATCTAATTACTTATCTTTAAGTAAGTAATTAATGTTAATTAATCTAAGATGCTTATCTTTAAGTAAGTAATTAATGTTAATTAATATAATTACTTATCTTAAGTAAGTAATTAGTGTTAATTAATCTAATTACTTATCTTTTAATAAGTAATTAATGTTAATTAATCTAAGATGCTTATGTTAATTAAGCATTTATTAGTGTTAATTAAACATGGTTAGCAATAGCTAAGTGGATAAGCTCAAGTAATATCCTTTGGCATATTCCTTGCATATTATAGTGTATTCTTAGGATATTTCTTGCATATCTTGATGCCAATATGATATCTTAAGAATATGCCGATGCTAACGCTCGACAATGGGCGGCCGCCACAATGGCGCTAGCGCTGAGAAATATGGCTGGCCCGATAACTGGCCCGACAATCGCACGATCAAGACTGCTGATCTTGAGCGAATGAGCCCGAACAAGTGTTGATCTTTGCATCATGTGTACATATAGGGGTCTGGTCTAGTGACAAGAATGTATTCCTAACTAATACGGTTGAAACTAAACTACTGCTATTTACTTTGGTTTACCCAGGTGATTATCATTATATGGCCTATTACAGACCGTGCTTATTGTCCGTCTTAGATTGGAGATCCGTCTCCCGGACCTTGGTGTCAAAGCCCCACTTCCATGGACTTGGTCCTCGGTCTGACGTCCGTGAGGGTTACAGTGGTCACTCTGTGACATTCTCTCCCCATAGCGTGGTCCTCCGGACCTTGCTGATGCTGCAGGCCCGGCACGGTTCCCAGTAGCGTCGGCGCCGTTGGACCAACCAAGCAATCGGTCAGTCACGGTGCAGCTGATATCTAACTTGGAGGATGCGGTTGGGTCCACATGTGGCGGTCGGGTTCTTGGTGTCGGTGGCAGCCAGGGGGCGTCTGCGGCTAGTGGTGGCGGCGGTATTGAAGCGCGAGCTAGGGGCTGCAGTGTGGTCTGGCGAGTCGGATCTGGAAGAATGGAGTCGATCGGTAGTGGCCGTGAGTTGGTGGAGTCTTGTGTTGAGTCGTGGGCTCTGGGTGTATCCGGATGCAGTCTTTATTGGGTCTTGAGGTGTGGAGCTCGGGTGACGGCCCGGCTTGAGCATCGATCGTGGAAGGTCTTGCGGATCTTCCATCTGCGGAAGGCGGTGGTATATGCCGGATTGATCCTTGGTGATCTCAAAGGTCGATAAATCGGTGGGTGAGCTTCCCTTGTGGATGAGTGAGGATCTGGGGTGAGGCGCATCTGACCATACCTTACGCCCCAGCTGTGTAAGTCACTTCCTGCGGTGTTTGTTGGCCTTGCGCATGTGATCACATCTGCGATAGTTTCTTGCGGGCTTCTTGAACCTCATGATACGTCCTCGGCGATTACTCGGCCCATTTGTCTGTCTGAGAGGGCGAGGCGCGGAGGTGGCGGGCATGATCCATAAAGAAGCTTGAAGGCGCCACCCGGTTGCGTGCTTTGAGGTGTTGTATGCATACTCGAGCAAAGGTAACATAATTTCCAGTTGCCTTGTTTCTCATGGGTGAAGTGTCTCGAGCATGTCTTGATGCCAGTTACATTTTCGGTTTGCCCATTTGATTCGGGATGGCGATAAGTCGGCCCGATCTTGGGGACTCATGAGCATTTCGAATCCGGTATGAACTTGGTGTCTCGGTCGGAGACAATCTTGGCGGAATACCATGCGATCAGAATATTTCCCGTAGGAATACTGCTAACTTGGGTCTCTGTGTATGTCGGTGGTGGGGATGAAATGGCACTGTCTTGGAGAGTCGGTCCATGACGGCCAGATCTTATTCTTTCAGGCAGTCACAGGCGGTGGTAATGAAATCCATGGAGATGGATTCGAACCTACAATGAGGATTAGTAGTAGCAACTTGCAGCGATTTCGATTGTCGGTCTTGGCTTGACGGGAGGTACAAGGCGCAGTTGATGGCGTCGTCGGAGGCCATCCCAATAAAATGTTCCTTAGCAGCGGGCGTATGTCTTATCCGAGATGTCCGCGAGGGTATCGTGGAGATCATGTAGGATTGCTTTCTTGATGTCGGTGGTGCGAAGGGATGACCAAGCGTCCCTTCTTATCTGAAGCATCCTTGATTGTGTACTCTTGCATGTGGGTGGGGTGACATGCGCATGATTCTGGCGACGGAGGCACCGTCTGCGGAGAGCTTCCGTGCAGCGGATGGTGTCCATTGCGTTGTCATGAGTGCGCCCGGTGAGGGCATCAGCAACGACGTTCGAGGGGCCTGCAACATAGCGGATGTCGAAGTTGAAATCAGCAAGGTATTCTGCCCAGCGTCGTTGGCGTGCATTCAAGTTTGGCTGACTGAAGAAATGTTGAAGTGAATGATGGTCGGTGTGGCATGTGAAGTGCTGGCCCAACAGGTAGTGCCTCCAGAGTTTCAGTGCGTGGACGATCGCGAACATTTCTTTATCGTGAACTGCGTAGTTCACCTGTGCTCCTTGCACTTCTTTGATTCATATCGATAACCCGGCCATCTTGGGAAGGCCTCCAATGGCGTAGTCGGCGGCATCTGTCACATAAGGTGAGTCGGGTTAGCCACGCGGCAAATCGGGGCCGTGCGGTATCTTGAGTTTGAGGAAGGCTGTTGCCCGTCTGACCTAGTTGTAATTCCTTGGATGCGGTGGCGGAGGCATCTGTCGGAGGGCGCAATCTTCTTTGAAGTCCTTGGCGACCTCCGGTAGAATCCAGCCATACAGGAACCCACGGGTGTGAGATCTGGGCGTGACGGTCGGAGATTGCCCGAATCTTCACAGTATCCACTCGGATGCGTCGCGTTATATGCCAGGGTATTCGCACTCATGCGAAAAACACACTTCCGTTTGGCGAATAGCTTGTGTGTTACAGTGTCTCAAACTTGTCGACCAACATGGTGGGTGGCGGTCGGATGTGTGGATGAGTATCGTCGGAAAAACTTCAACGCCATGGCGAGAAGGCGGAGGGTTCTGCATTAGACATTGAAAGGTGGCGGCGGCGTTTGTGAGGCGAGCGGCATGACCACAAACTCGAAGTGTCCGTGTCGAGTTAAAGCATCTTGTACTCGTCCCACCTCGGATGCGGATCGATGGAAACTGGCGTAAGTCAATCTTTGTGAGTATTTTGCTCCATGCGATTGATCGATATCTCATCCACCGGGGCATCGATATACATTTTCGGTGGCTCGATTGAGGCCCTGTAATCGATCAGGCGCCAACCGCCATCGGGCTTTCCACGGAAGGCGCCAAAGGTGAGGAAGCTCAGCGAACCCTGTTGGAGGAACTCGTCAACTTGCCGTTTATCTCTTCATTTCCCTGCGGATGTCACATGGGCGGGATACTACGAGTTTGTGGCGAGGATCGGCTCGATGGCGTGATCTATGGCCTGCGTGGTGGCGACTCGTGGGCGGCGAAGAGATAGCCTCCTCTGCGGTTCCTTCATCTCGGCGGTAGGGCATCCTCGTCAACTTGTGCCTTGGCAGGACTCGGGGTGCCCTCAAAGGTAAGACTTTCTTTAGTCTTGCTTTCACAGTGCACAGGCGGTGGCTTTATTTTGAGGCGCAAGCGGTGTTTGTCCGTACTTGTCTCGACATGACGTCGCGATGCTATGGCTAACGGCGATGTTGTTTGCCGGTCGATGTTAATTTGGCCGGGTCTTTGAGCGAGGTTTGCGATAATGAGGTCATAGCCATGGGCATGATGGAAAATTTCCTCATATCAGCAGGAAGGTGACCAGCGGTCTTTGTATTCCTTGCGTATCCGGTGTCGGGCCGTCTGTGGACTCATGTCCGTGTCTTGTATATGCAGCCCGGCCACAGGCGGCCGCAGATCAGTGGTGGTGGCACGCATCCAAGACCACATGGTACATGACACCTTGACTTGACACTGCGGTTTGATGGGGACATGGTTGGTCACATGTATCGTGGCACCGTGGCAAAGCTTGGAGGAGGCGCCGATTTCGTGGTGTCGGTCACCTCTTCAATCTTGGACGGAGTGGCCACTCTTCCTTTGGAGCGAGGAGGCGGGAGGCGTGTGGTCGGCGGTCTCCTTTAGCCACTTGATGAAATCGCGGCGGTGAGGAGTCTTGGGCCGTGCTCCGTCGAGGTGCAGGTAAAGCACATGTGGCGTTCATGATACTTTTTCCTCTCCTCCTCCGTGGATCTTGAAGAGGTTTCTTTTCTGCGGCATTTGCGATGCGACCCCATCTCGCCTTGGCGGGGTTGGGCTGCGTTCTTTGTTGTACTTCTGCCATAGTTTATGGCGGTCTTCATCGCGTCCACGGGGTTCCGGATTCGTCTCGGTTGGCGTCGGTAGCGGAGGGCTTGAGTCCATCAATGAATTTTTCAATCTTGTTCTTCGTCGAGGCGAGGCATATCCAAGGTGAGTTGGAGAAACTTGTCACAACTCACATGTTGTGCCTTCTTCTTGAATCTTCGAATTGATGATATAATTTCGTCGATGGTTAGCGGCGGAAGTGCTCGAAGACTGGCGGGCGTGGGCGGTGTAGATTGGAGCCTCCATGCCCAACTCGACACGCTTCTCCCAGCTGCCTCCACCCGTGGCGTATCCTTGAGAGACATCACACAAAATTGGATCTTCTGGTCATCCTTTTAGCACTCGGGTACTTGTCTAGCTTATCAAGCGGTCATGTCTTGCTTGGCGTCTTTCTCATTTCCGTTGAATGTGGTGGTGCGGATTTTCCTTTGGAGCTCCTTATCCGGTGAGCCGGGGCTTGAAGATGGGGTCGTCCCCATGGATTCCACAGTGTCTTGGTAAGCCCTGCCCTTTTGGGCCTCCCGGTGTTCATAGCGGAGGAGTTGCGGGCGAACAAGGGCTTTGATGTCCTTGTTCTCCCCTCTCCCCAGCGGCTCGACCACCAACCGAGGTGATCCTCGTCCATACTCGGGTTGGGTCGGCGTTATGCCCGCCCCTTCTCACGTTTGTCGGATGAGCTGCGGGCATGTCGACATTGTTGCCAGCGGTGAGCCCTAAGCTTGGGTGTTGGTGCGGGGCGGCTTGGCACATGGCTTGCGGTGGTGCGGTGCCGGGGGGTGGATCGAGGGCACAGGCACTCCCACGGCGTTGGCGGCTCGACCTCCTCCCATCGGGCTTCAACGATTGGGCCGTCTCCACAACATCCGGTGTCCACTGGAGAATCAGACTTCTGCGAGTTCTTTCGAGTTCAGTGCGTGCTTGCTTGGCGGTCCTCGTCTTGATCCAGCGCATCGTTCTTCTGCGATTCATCGTGTCCCGATTGGTGGGTGGTGGTGTTTGCGGCGCTCGCGATGGGGCGTCTGATCTCCGGTTTCTTCTTGTGGCCTCGGCCGGCAGGCGAGATATGGCATAATCCGCCATCCCGTCTGCGGCGTCTCGCCACCTTCCTCCGGTAGGCTCGGCTGCTGGCGTTAATTTCTTTTGTCGCGGAGGCGATCTTGTTCGTCTCACGGTTGTCCTTGTCTGCTGCTGCGGGCTCCGTCGGACTCACGGATCCCGGTGAGCCACGGAGGAGGATCGGGTCTTTACCTCGGCGCACTCGGTCACCAATCCGTTTGTTCATCCTCGCCGGAGATTCGCATCTCCACCTCCAGCGGGACACTCGATTCGCTCATCTTGACTGTGGCCTGATTCCGTCGGCAAGGATCTCGGATGCGGGGGGCGAGGCTCGATACCAAATGTCGCAAGCCTCGATCAGATGTCGGATCTCGGTTGCGAATGAGCTGGAACAAGCCGTGTTGATCTTTGCATCATGTGTATATAGGGGTCTGGTCTAGTGACAAGAATGTATTCCTAACTAATACGGTTGAAACTAAAAACTACGCTATTTGCCTCTTGGTTTACCGGTGATTATCATTATATGGCCTGTGCACGACGGCGTGCGGTTGTTGTCCGTGCCGTTGGAATCCGTCTCCCGTTCGGACCCCTTGAAAAGAGGTGTCAATGCGCTCCCACCTGCTATGGACTTGCCACCCCATTTGGTCCTGGGATCTCCCTGACCCGATGGCTTGTTCAGAGCGACAATGGTTAGTCACTCACTGATAGCGCTAGCAGCCGACAATCCTTGATAGCTTCAGCCCGGTAATGGTTAAATCTCGTCCAACTGTAACTCCACCCCTCCCGAGCTTGCCACTCCTCCCCACCAAAACTCTCCCTCCATCCCCTTCCCAATGGCATCGCTTGGGTAATGGTGACCTTCAACTGGCGCCTAACGCCCCATTGGCCCGACAATGGCTGGCCAACCTCCCAATGGCTGGCCCGCGCCACCTTCCCCGCTGCCACCCTCCCCTCCAAAACTCTCCCTCCATCCCCCCTTCCCAAAGCGTCCAGCCCGACAATGTTCCCATACAATAATCCCGCAATGCGTTGCTTTGATATGGCTGGCCGACAATCGTGACGCCAAACTCCGCCTCCGCTCCTCCCCACCAAAACTCTCCTCCATCCCCTTCCCAATGGCGTCCAATGGTGTAATACATGTTGGTACAATGGCGCATAGCGAACAATGGCGGCGGCGGCAATGTTGGCTAGCATGCCAATGGCTCCCGCGCATCCCTCCCCAGCCTCCTCAGCGCCACCTCCCCACCAAAACTCTTACTCCATCCCCTTCCACTGCCCCTCCCTCCGCACATGACGGGAGCCATCATGAAGATGGTTCTTTGGATTTTGTGCCCTATATTCTCACCACATGCGTTTAGGATAATCACAAATGTAAAGTAGGCAGATCGGGATCAAGAATCGAGCAGACACTGGCGCTCGATACCATGTAAACGATCAAAGTAGACAAGATGCTACGCGTACTCTAATAAAATAGATTGGTAAGAATTCATTACAACGTGTCTCTTATACAATATCTGACATCGTATACATTGTATGTAACCTAACGCTAACGATGATCGGTTATATGATCCAAACCCTAACGGGTTTAATCCAAATAAGCTTCAAGGCGTCGGCTCACTTACAACCTGGCTGGGTCGGCCTCCACCAGTTCTTCCTTGGGCGGTTGCTATGAGTTTGACACGGGGCAGAGAACCTCCAGGATTCTTTCCTGTAGTCTACCCTCAAGCGAGAGTTCCACAGGCATTGCCACACACCCAAAGCAAAGCAATTTCACAACCATTCACAAGGAGCACGTTTGGCGCTTG